>JAVYIG010000036.1:600000-905000 GCA_035222895.1 Strongylocentrotus droebachiensis | reverse complement strand
CATAATAACTGATGTTTAAGACAAAAGGAAAATAAATTAATTATATAGGCCTCACTTAAAGGTTTATACTTTGGTTAGCAGGGGGGGGGGGGGGGGGGGACAAGAGGCAGGAATGAAATATGCCATGAGTATCTTCTTGATAATATGTTTGAAAGTGAATAATGTAAATCCACAAAATAGACTGACATTTCACAGAGAGTAAAAATTTGTTTTTTTGTTGTTTGCATGTTTATGTGTTTGCTTTGTTAGTTGTGTTTTGCGACAAAAAAAAGTTTCATAAAATTGCAAAATTAAGAGTTGCGGTTCGCTTATTTTGCAGCAAGATATTTACAGTAATCTAGATTAGAATGTAGGAGGAGGGGGGAGGGCAATCCAAATAAAATTAAGTTATAGACATACTTTTAGAGTACCTTGAATATCTTAAGTCAACCGCATGATTAATTATCTCACCGGGGTTTCTGAGGTACCAAATGCCTTGTAATAACTACTAAATTGTACGAGCCACTTCCTAGCAATAAACCGTTACGGCTACAGAAAAACCTTGGAAAACGTTTGGAGATCAAAGAAATCCAGGATTAAAAGATACCTTTCAGATCCCTGCCGCCTATGAGAGTAAATTTACAGACTTCATGCCTTTTTACACACAAGTAATCTACAGACGCTGGATTAGTGCTTAATCCCTAAGTCTAAAGGACTGTCACATGGCTACATGACTAGAACAGGTGACTGATGCACTGTTCAGACTTTGAGGTTTTTTATTCAAAACTCGTATAAAGAAACGTTTTATGAAAGAATCATTGTGTAGCGGAATGGGCATAGAGAGGCTGGATAAAAACATAGTATATAGAAATATCGTATGAATAACTAGTTTTGAAGATGTAAGTTGATATGACAGTTGGGTCTAGAGATAAACGGGAGGAGTAGGATTACCCAATTTACAGAGATATGGGGACCTCACCAAGTTCTGTAAAGGGAGACACTATTTGTGTGACCCAAAAGTTTTTCTCAAGGTTGAAAATATGCCAACATGAAAATGTATTATAAGAAAATATGCCATTGTTTGAAATGTTCTAAAAATAATAATTTGATGAATCTAGACTTGTAATGACTGTTCAGGAATGCCAAGAATCAGCAATAGACTCAACATAAAATAATTTAGGTAAGTCATCTTTTGTAACATAAATGAAACAGATTGCCTAAAAAAAAATTGCTAACAGTACAATGACCTATAATGTAATCCCATAGCTTTTGAAGAAAGTGCCCATCATTAAAAGGGACTCGGGTAGGGGCAAACATCCCCCCCCCCCATTAACAAAAAAAAAATTGTTAAAAAATGGGGGAGGGGGAGGGTACAATAGGGTCCTTTTGCAATCCTTGGCCTAAAACTACATGTACATGTACTATACCTTTGACAAAATAAAGCCAAGTGTAAATGCCCCCTCCCCCCCCCCCCCCATGAACAAAAAAATAAACAAATGGGTTCACCCCCATTTCATTATCATCTGTAGTGTTATCATCATTTACCTCTTGTTCTGAATCTCTCTTCATGAGCCATCCATTCTTGAGATGCAACAGACCCTACATAGGAGAACATAAGAGAGAGGGAAGAGAACAATACAAAGAGATAGATTAATCGATTTGTTTCAATATAGATTGCCCAATGTGATGTCCATACAAAGGATGAAATATGAAAGACAGAAAATCAATTAATTAATTCAAATTAGTCTGCTCAGTTCAATAACAATATGAACAATGATAATCAACAATGTTCTTAACCAAACAATAATATTTGAAAATGAAATTATAGCCAGCAGAGAAGTAGAATCCATTACAGGTAGTGTGTGGAGGAAAGAAATAGAAAACAAAAGAGAAAGGGGTGGTGAAATAAAAGAGGGGATTAAGGGAAAAGGGAGGGGGGAGGGAGGGGGGACAGAGGGGGAAGAGAGGGGATACAAAAGAGAGATATGGAGAAACAGAGAAATAGAGAAAGAAGAAAGGAAGAGATTTAATATAAAAACAAACACAGACAGAGAGAGAGAGAAAAAGAGCAAGAGAAAGGGAGAGACAGAGTAGGAAACACAGAGATGACATGCTAAATCAGGAAGAAAATGGAACTAGGGAGAAAGTGGCGGAGGAGCAAATGAGAACAGAGAGAAGAAAGAGAGAGAGATTGAGATGCCATTATAAATCAGAGGGAATATTCATCTCAATTACTGCTGACTGGCTTTTGATGACAAGAACACATGTTGACACAAGGCAGGCCTAGGAGCCCGGAATACATCAGGAATACATCATCTTCAAGCGAGAGATACTTTGTGCATCATCTCGTAATGACTATAGATAGATAGAGAGCATGGAAGCTTGTGTATTAAGATCCCAATATTACAGTGTGGTGCATAACTATGGCATATGTCAATTCATCTGTTTTTAACAGGGGATGATCCAGTTTACAAACATACACAAATTTGAAGCTTCATTGAGTGTTAGAATGCATACTGTCCACTGATGTCAGATAGTCACGATTAACCCTTCTAAACTCACAACTTATCTTTAATTCTACTTCACTCATAAATAATTGATACTTGATAGCCTCCAAAGGTGTTCAGAATCTTTACAAAATATCATCCACCAAAAAAACACTTTGATTCCTCATTTTAATGGATTTATTAATATTTTTTCTTTAACATCAACTGAAGAAGAAAAAAACCCCACCAACACTGGATTTAAGATCACAATGTTAGATAAACTTTGTAGAGGAATATATCATTCATACAGACAAATTTTGTTTAATCTTCAAAAATTACTCAAAGGAACTTTAATTGTTTAAAACAATGTGCAAATCATTATTTTTAATTTCATAATAAAATTATAGAGCTGATATGTCCATCCTCCAACCAGGAATGAAACAAGGTAGAATCCTCCCAATTACCCTGCAATATTGCCGGCCGGAGATTACGGTATCCTTAAGGACAGGAAGATATTGGAATGACGTCTGGATTTTCAATCACAAACATATCAATCCCAAAATGATTTGACCGGCAGACAGGTCTATCCATTATACGCACACTGTGTGCCCTCGTCTGCGGAAATCGTTAAGCGTATTACGGATGCTCCTTTTGTCGATTGCTTCCCCTCCTTCCCCCTCGTCAATTTCAAAGAAGGCAGAGTGCATCGTGGGTAACGCCTCTCAGCGAGGGAGCCAAGGGGGCGTGTTGTGTTTACGGATCACGTACATGTGAGAAACTGGTGCACGTTGTGTGGGAATTGCATCAAAAAAAGATTCTGTAGTTCTCTTTGCTTTCACTACTTAAAAAAAAAAGATTTTCATTTGCTTTCAAAGATAATGAAGACTGGCAGGTTTTGATTTTTACTTGATGACATTCTCTGAGTCACGTTCAGTTTTTCGGTTAAGAGAAAGACGGTGACAAGGCAAAAATTAACCCTAACAGAAACGGTGTGAAGAGGATCAAGCTAAAGTAATACTTGTGGATGTATCACCAGTGCTTCGCACGTTATCAATGGCAAAACACTGGCCCACATAATTTGTCCACTCGGGATTCCACTCCACGACTGGCATCCCATTGACCTATCCATTTCCGAAAGCACTTCATAACTCACCCACGTTCAAAAGAACACTACATCTATACTATCCCCTTATCAAATGTGCAGTTAGGTGCCCAGTGGGACACATGGTAGTTTGACAAAATAAAGAACAGTTTAGAAGAAAAAAAATTGAGATGGATTCAAATAACAGTTATTTCTCTTTCAATGCTCTTTCTACTACTCAGATACAGAAGGTTGGGATAGATTGAACATAGCTCATCAAAAGTGAGAGGGGCTATACATACTTACACCAGAATTTGAAAGCACATACACTGTTGGCCTTTCATCACTTGCAAAGGGCAAATCTGAGGTAGAGGGTCCAATGTTAGACCACCTCCAAAGATTCTTCTTGGGAAGAAGTCTTCAAACTTACTTGAAAGGCTATAGTCCTGCTTACCTTCTTCTTCGCAACTACCACATTCAGAAGGTGAAGCTCATCCAGGCATCCATAGCACGAGTCGTCATGGCGACCCTTTGACAGATACCCATCACACATCTTCTATGACTTATATAAATCCCTCGTACGTAGAAGTATCCTACTTTAATGGAGGCATATATTCCAGTGGGCCACCTACCAACTTGGAAACATGTCCTATGTATGTAGTGCAGTTATCCTCTTGGGCTCCTTCAGAAGAAATGAACCTCGAAACCATGTGCTCAGTTCTCTCTCTTTCTCGCTCTCTCTCTTTCTCGCTCTCTCTCTTTCTCGCTCTCTCCTCCTCTCTCTCTCTCTCTCTCCCTATCTCTCACTTAACAACAACAACAAGTTCAATGTTACAGCATCTGGCAATGTCATAAGTTCCACTGCTGGGGAGATTGAAATGTGTTTGTGCAGCACTTTCCATCCCCTTGAACTGTATAAACATTTAAAAACTACAGCCTATTGAGACTGGGTGGTTCCTAACCTGAGTCAAAGAATTTAGTAATCAATGCGTTTAGAATGAGGAGAGTAGAAGAAATATTGATTGAAAAAGAAAGATTAAATAAGAGAGATACCTACCGGAAAGGTTTCCGCAATCTCTTTGCGCTTCAAGTCTTCATTGTCTGCAAGGTTGGGATCCGAGCTGCTCCGTTTTAACCTGGGCATACCCTGCACAGATAACAAAGGCAATCACACAAAAATGGTTGGTTATTTATTACTATAATGTCTGCAGAGTGAAAGGATGAAAGAAGAAGGGGTGGTATGGGGGGGGGGGGGGGGAGAGAGAGAGAGAGAGAGAGAGAGAGAGAGAGAGAGAGAGAGAGAGAGAGAGGGTGAGTAAGAGAGGTGGAGTCAGGGAGAGATAGAGGGATGGGGAAAGAGGAGGGGTGGAGAACAGAAGAGAGAAGGGTAGGATAGGAGCGACGGATGGTTCACCCAAATGGGACACACAAATTTGTGATTAATGCACTGTCTCATAATCACTGATCTGCTATATATGACAGCTGCACAAAAAGCCTAACAATTGTCATTTACCCGACAGTCGAGCAGATGTTTTTCTGAATTCCATCAATTAAAAAAACTGATAATTATCAAGATAAACTTTTTAGATAGGACAAGTCCTTTCTCAAGATTCCCACATGTACAGAGTGGATCCAGTATCTGGCCTAAGAAGATGAGAAAATTTAGTAGTATACACACAAATTCATGTTGAGAATCAATAGTGAATATAATATGCACTGCAATCTCCCTTGAATGACATATCTGTGAAGTACTTATCATAAATAGATATAACGGTACTGAGCAAGGTGTCATATGTACTATCCGTCTCCCTGAATGCCAAATGAATTAAAAGCCAACATACATGGGAATTCATCTGTGGTCTCGCATGTCACTTTTTGTTCATTCCGGGAAAAACTATACTGCATACATTAGGGCATAACCTAGGGGAGGTACAAGGAATTAAGATTGCTAGAAATTTAGGACAACACACAAGGAAAATTTAAGAGTATTTTGATACCATTTGATTTCCACCTCTATCATATCCTACCTCTGGTGTACTTTTCCTCTCTGAAATCGGGAACGGCACAGAGCTGCCGTCCAGCGTGTGCCTATTCCGTCTCTCCTGTTGGTGACGTCTTCTCTCTATCGTTCTCTTGCTGGGCGACTGCGTCTCTCCTCCTTCGATCAACGCCTTATTCATTTTCAAGCGCGCCCTCTTGGGAACGTCCAAGCGCTGTAGCTCTTCCTGCGATAGCAGGTTCTGAGAGTTCGTGTCTGCTTTGGACGGCTGCGATTTCTTCGTTTGCGACGAGTCGGTGGTCGATTGAGAGTCTGATGGTGAAACGCTCCTATCACTGATACTGGACTTGCGGGAGGACGATGCCGTTGTTGTCTGTTGCGTAGGAGACAACCTTGGTGAAACGTCCTTGTAAACATTGTTATTGTTCCTGTGTAATGAAGGTTCTGAGCTATTGGCCTGAGCGGGAAGGGAATCCCGGTGTGATGTGAGAACAGAGTCGGCCTGGCCCTTGAGTTCGGCTTCCAACTCTGAAAGGGCAGATTCCGAGTGTCTACTGCGCATACCTGAATTCTTAGAGCTGGACCCGTCCGACGATACCGGTCTCCTTGACGATGACGACGCATCGCCTTTCCCAGAGACCTCCTGCTCATCGCTCCCAAGCGCATCCCTGACCTCTGACCTACCCGTTGTCGTGTGACGCCGATTCAACCTCTCCTCCCTGTCCTTCTTCGCCGATGACGAAGACGTTTCTGTAGATGTGGTCGACGGCGTCTGCGCTGAGGGTGTCCTTCTGACTGTCTGCTTCTTGTCGTACTTCTCTGGACGATGCTCGAGGGCGCTGTGCGATCTTCGGAGATTGAGCTTCTCTTTCCTGGCAGCTCTGCTGGAGGCAGTGGAGATGTCGGTAGTGTCTCTGGCAGTGGTCAAGGGGATGTCCGTTCCGAGCTCGTCCTCTCGCTCTAAGCTCTCGATCTCAGATAAGGGATCTTCACTGGACGGTGGGACGTCAGGTTTGGCCTCCGCTTGTTCATCCTCTATCCTCTGGGGCTTCTCTGAATCCTGGAAAATGGTAATAACAAGCAACAACAAACGTTAATGTTTAGATCCATGAATTATTTCTACAGATTTATTAATTTTACTTCCATAATAAAGACAACTGCAGTAAATACAAAGATTTACACTATTTGTTCAAGATATTGTTTTATATCTTTGAAATTTAATTGATTTTTCCAGAGCTTTGCACCCTCTTAAAAAAGAAAACCACTGTTCCAATAAGAGACAGATAATATCTCCTGCTCAAAACATGTCGCACTTGTAAGCTCAGTAATTTTTTTTGACATAAATTTTCAAGTGAATTAATCTATAAGCTTTTAAAAAAAAATTGCAAGTTTATTTCAAGGACTCTTTTATGTTTTCTTTTGAAGTAAGAATCATGCTTACACATTCAAACTTATGGGGGGAAACTTGTGTTACAAATAAATAATACACATACGTAACTGTATTTTAAAGGTTTTATTCTGAATTGCTGAATTCACTGCGTTGACATTGTGTCATCTTAACTGTTCCAGAATCCAAAGTATCTTCAAAATGGCTTACTAATATAGGCTGTATTTTTATCCAGTCACATAGCCAAAGAAGATTGCAAATTGTAAATTGCAAATCACAAATCTTAAATATACATGCATAAAAAACAATATGAATTTACAACCCTTTGCATACCAAAGGCCCATATATTACGCGACCAAGAAAATAAAAATCATGATAGGTATTGGGGGAGGACAGGGTATGATTTATGTGTTTACTGTCTCTTTTAAAGCAACAGCCCTGACAGAAGCTCGTAAAAAATGTCCCAGGTACTTATAGGTAGGGTCATATAGAAAAACCAGTATCTCTCAACACCTTCAATATATTGCCTCTCTGCCAGTGTCTATTTATTTTTCCGCTCCGTGTAGGATGATATAAATACTCAGGAAGAGGAACCAAATGTGCAAAATGAACCGTGGGATAGTGATCGAATTGAGAAACAATGGCCAATATTTCAGGAGCTTTGGGAAATGTGGCAATGAGAACGCTATAGAGAAGAAGTGGGTAGAAGGTTCCTTCAGATTAGGGTCTTAGAGTTCAAGTCTGATATTAAAGGATAATTTCAATAATTTTGCAGACATAGCTATCAATTTTTCAATAGTAAATATTAGTAATATATGGCTTCACATACTAACCATAGTAGACTTCATGATAAATTGTGAGAAAATGTTAAAGGAAATAGCTACTCAAAAGGGGGGAAAGAACCCCCTCTCAATGAAATTTCAGAAGAATAAGGAGGCAAAAGCAGGAACAGGGAGAAGAAGTTTGAAATAATGATGAGATCAGCAGATAAATTGTTCTTGATAACATAATAATAACAGACTAAAACCTAGGTTTATATAACCAGCCACAGCTCGTAAATTGGATCATTGTTGATATTAAAAGCAACAAAGAGTGAACTCTGATGATGTGGCATGCACATGCACTAGCTCACAGGAAAAGAAGGTCTTTCCTGTCTGATCTCCTACCCCTGCTACAATCATTATTGTACATTACCATCAACTAGGGAAAGTCCCTTGATCAATACATTGCAAGGAGCTTGTTTTTGTGCAATCACCATTTCACAATCGGAACTGGTTCTAAAGAGTACCATGTACATGCATGTACGTAGGCATGTTGCAAGTAGACCTACAGCCAAATCACCATAACACTGAGTGATTATTGTCCAAGTTCGCCGTGCCTCACGGAAAACAAGCCTTCAATTTCATTTTACCTCTCAAAGAACCCAATTTCCCTGACTATGTGACCACACCGAATGTGCAATAGCAATTTTACACCAGCCAAGTACCAGTTAGACTACTGTTTTGTATTCTTAAACAGTAATAGATCCTCTCTCTGGCAGTAACTGGACTTGGTTTTGATATTTTTAATAATTTTACAATGTGTGTAAATATTTTTTTTTTAAAGGGGGGCTGATCAGAGCAAACCCTTCTCATAGGACTACTAATAGTAAACACTGGGTTCTGTTGACCTTTTTCTAGGATGGGTGCAGAGGGTTCTGGAATCTGCCTATAAAGTTTCCACTCGATCTCTCCTTGGGCTTTCCGAGGACTGAGTTCCGTTCACATATTTCCACCTCTAGAAATGGGTTTAATGGGTTTCATGGAATCTGCCTAATAATAAACAACGACCCTCTCAGTCTCTCCTAGGAATTCTCAGGCCTGTGTTCTGGTTGTAACATATTTCCACCGTTGCAATATTTGGGGTTAATAAGTTGAGAAACCGGCCTAATATAAACCAACCCTCTCACTCTCTCCTACACATACATGTAGGACTTCTCTGGCCTGGATTCTGTTTACATATTTCTAGCATTTCACGGGATATGAATTGGGCCAGCCATATATGAACAGACCCTGTCTCCTCAAAGACTTCTCCTAAGACTGGTTCTGTCAAATGTGATGCTGTTTGACAGCTTCGCCAGCTGCTCAATTAGGTGTCATTGACTTAGAGGAGCTTCCCCCACAGGATCCTTGGCTAGTTAGCTCGTCAATGGATTAGAATTAATGCAAAGCAAACAAGGTGGCCTGATTTCATCCCCTGATGATAAACAGCAGGTTCAAAGAAGGAAGTCAGAATGCTCTACTCTCCTCCTCAACATATCTTTAGTAATACATCATCCACTGTTTACTAATATACCTGTAGCGCATCTAAAAATATTCCTTTGCAAACTACTACATGGCTCTTTCTGCCAGCACATAGGGACATATTTGTGATATGCGGCTGAGCTATATAAGTATGGAATATTGTTATAATTATTATTTCTGTTGAATGACCATAAAATTGCACCAGAAGACGTCTCCTGAGTTTGGATTCTCCAGAACTGGGCCCCTTCATATAAACAGTTGCTATCAATCACAACTACATGTATGTACACAAGAGATGGAGACGGTAAACTTGCGATTGATTCAGATCGTCTTTGTAAGACTGGGCCTTGATGTAACATTAAAAGTGATGAAGACCGTTCCATGGCAAAAGCTCAAGAAATGATACATGGCAGCTGACCTGAGCCAACTTTACCAGGGGTTGTAGCCAACATTGCCAGGGGTTGTAGCCAACATTGCCAGGGGTTGTAGCCACTACTGAGCTAAATTCACAATGCTTTAGGACATAAGCTTGGAA
This sequence comes from Strongylocentrotus droebachiensis, assembly GCA_035222895.1. Taxonomy (NCBI): domain Eukaryota; kingdom Metazoa; phylum Echinodermata; class Echinoidea; order Camarodonta; family Strongylocentrotidae; genus Strongylocentrotus; species Strongylocentrotus droebachiensis. The sequence goes on along the minus strand of JAVYIG010000036.1, from coordinate 895,251 downwards.
TTGGATATATCATCCTTGTAAAAGCTTTAGGGAGGCTAGCCAGCTAAATCAAGAGTTAAGCCATCACAATTCAATACATTAAAGAACTCTGCCATTCTTTATTCTTGAAAATCATCTCTCATGTCAGCTTCACAAAATTATTTGACAGGTGAACTTGAGAAAGTATTTGCGAAAGTTATCAAGCCCCTGAAAAAGCTCCTTAAAATGCCCCTACAAAAATTTAAGCCTTATCCTGAATGGCTAATCACTTGACCTGCCCCTGTGTTTCAAAGTCATGTCAGATATTTCTGCAGTAAAAGGGTCAAAAGGCCTTCTTTTGAAAAGTTTAGAAGCTTTATAAATATCTGCTGCATGAAATTATGAAAATAAGTTGCGTAATTGAAGGAAGGGTCTTGTTTTCCAAGGGCCCTTGACATTCTTGATTCGGTATAAAACTCTGAATCTGAAATGTTAAGTCTAAAGATTAATCAATACTTTTATTTTCCTATGTGAAAGTGTTCTCACTTACGAAAATCCTTACCTGAATATGATGGATATCAATGATTTTCAAAACTAATATAATTTCCTAGAGATTTCATACGATGCAACCCTTCACTTTAAAAATTTGGTTTTATCATCACATTATTTTTGAATGCCCATTGGCAATGTAATCACAAAAATGAATCACATACTATGTACTTGACATGTGAGCATACAGCATGATTAATTGCTCCTACGAGTATAAAACTTCTTGGCAGATAGGGTGTCCATGAGTGAGAAGCAAGGGAGCTCAAATCTCTGCTATGTAAGGTTATCCTTAGGAATGCAATCAGGGCCATAGTGATAATGTTTCAGGAAAAATCCTGGCATCCAACCTTCCGTTATCCTATGTGAAACATTCCGGGCATCCACATATGAGGCCCATTCACAGGAGAGGAAATATATAAAATATTGAAGGAGCATTCACACAGGAGGGGAAGGAGCATAAAGACCTAAATGTACACTGTACATGTTCATAAAAGTAAAGATTTTGTTGAAACTTACTTTTAGAGGGGATTGTACTATTACTCCGAAAAATTCTCTAATATTCAACTGTGATCCATTTTGATTGTGATCTCGAAGAACATATCTGGGGCAGTTATTACACAAAGTTGTACCAGGGTTGTTTCTTGAAGTAAAGCCCATCTTTCCCTGGGTCTGGGAGAGGGGCTATCTAGCAGTTTGCAGTCATCACAAACCCTTCCTTGTAAATATAACAGGATCTGAAATTGACAAGTTTTAGTTCCCCCTGAATTAAGTTATGTCACAATTTCCCTAATGCATTGCTTGACATATCAAAAGATAGAAATATGAAATATTAGAGGCACTCTCTTCTGACTTAAAGTCACTGAGTAGTCGGCTCTCATGGGGAATTCGACACCGTTCGGGTGTTTACCCAATAACAGGTGTTGTCAATCACCAGGGTTAGCCTCGAGTTTTATGACCATTGGACCTTATGTAATGCTTTGATTTGCCCGAACACTCTCAAGCTCTCCGAGAGATTAGGGGGTAATTCTTGACTGGACTATGGGTTTGCTGTGTGCAAATTTGTACCCCCATTAATGGTATTTCCACTAAGTCTGGTGTCAGCGAATTATGGCCTTCTGCACATGGAAACTGGCGATCCAATCCCTTTAAATGAGAAAGAAAGGGGGAATGGGGTACACATTTTTATTATGTGGAGCAATATGTACAAAAAGGCAATTAGAAGAGCAGTTTTGAGTTGCATGACACGATTACCAGGATTATGGGGAATATTTTCCTGATCGACATCACACATTGCCTGATGATGAGGAGGTGAATTGATAGAGGCCCATTTACTCTCATAGCCATGACAACACGTATGCTACTTCTTTTTTTAAACAGAAACTTTGCCATATTTGGATCAACATGTGAAGGCTAACTGCATCAGCACCGAAAGGGTTAATTAAGTGCCTCTAAGGCCAATGCTTCTTAGGGCGCTTCCTTCTGTCCAGTTCTCCCATCCCCAAATTTAATAATGTACAGAAATTGTAAAAGATAAAGATATAGGGACACTTCCACAACAAAGTGGTACGCTACAATCCTCATACTCCATTTTCCTGCATAGGGACACTTCCTTCTGCCAAGCTCTCCTAGCTCCTCCCCAAATTTGATAATGTACAGACAATTGTAAAATATGAAGATATAGGGACATTACTACAAAAGTGTACGCTTCAATCCTCATACTCCATTTTCCTGCATAGGGACACTTCCTTCAGTCAAGCTCTCCTCATCCCCAAATTTGACAATGTACAGAAATTGTAAAAGACGAAGATATAGGGACACTTCTACAAAAAGCATACACTTCAATGCCCATACTCCATGTTCCTGGATAATTGCATTAACCACCGTAAACCTTTTGCCATCCCTACTCTATCTCTGAATGTTCAGCTCGCTGCATGTTACATTCATCTGTCACACCTTTATGATGATGATACAGTGACAGGTGACATATCTCAGCGATACCCCGGTCTCCCCCTGCAATGCCGATAATGTGGCAGGACACTGCCCTCTAGTGGCATCCATCATCCCGAGATATAAACTGACAGACCGTAACATGGAGGAACATGAGGTTAGAGAAAATATGTCAAAACAGGGCCCCCACATCAAAACACATATATGAACATGAGCAAATAATGCTCAAAGCAACACAATAGCTAGGTCCTGGTAAGTGGCTCTTGTTTAGCTCTTGGTTTTAAACCTTGAGTTTATATTGTAGTTAAGAACCATGCAGATGCACTCATGGTTCTAAAACTTCAATTAACTCATAGTTTTAACCACGCTTGATCTTATGGGTAACTTGGGGGGGGGGGGGGGCCTCACTCAATTGTTGTGTGCTATGATGACTTAAGTTTCACCAGCATGTAGTTAAAATAATTGCTAGCCCAACCTATAGTTTAAAACTTGGAGCAGTTATTTTTTACCCAGCCATATGAACCCATTTTTAGTGGGGTCAATGTTAAAGGTCAAGGTTAAAATTACAAACAGGGCTATACGAAAATTGCTATTGAAAAGCTGTTGCTTTTATCCTTTTATTTTAGTTCATCATATTAAGCCGGGTTCTAACTTCTTCGGTAGGAGGTCTGGACTGAACGTTTTTTAAACCTGTATTCATGAGCCGTATGAAAAACTTCCAAATTTGGGGGGATTTAGATATTGGGCTCCTATGTGTCCCGGGCGCTTGTTAAAGTCGAGCCCTGTTATAAATATTTCCACTATGACTCAGCCTGTGATGCATTATATAATTTCATTTCATTTATTTTCCACAAAGCCGGTAAGAACATATACAAATATGTACCGGTACATTTCATGCAAATATACATCACAGAATACAATGAAATATGTTAAGAACGAGGACATAGGAACACAAATAAGTGGATGTGGGTAACAAAAGCATTGCTTCGAGTCAAGGTTAGACTTGAATTAGGTATGGGGCTTAAACTTGGCTTATAAAGATATCAATAAAATGTATTTCTTAAGATCTTCGCTTACACCCCCTTTCACACCCTGTTGTCTATAAATCTCTTTATATGTTCAATCCATGTACATGTTCAATCCAAGAGGAGTGCCCATACTTAACTCTAACCAAAGTTCCAATTTCAAATCTTAATCCTTTATGAACTCTATGTTAGTACATTCTCTTCATAAATACAGAAGTACCTCATGGTGTTAATAAGGTTGCCTCAAACTCTTTCATGCTTCTAAGTTTGATAAATGCATATCCCTGTTTTTGAGCTCAGCCTCCAATCCCTCATGAAGATTATGAAGATAGCATCAAAATTCTTTTGAATGTCTTTATCCGAACACTTTTTGCATCTGTATGTCTTTACTCCAGAATAAATCAAGTCACATCCCTGTACTTTACTGCTCCCGTATTGTCAATTATTAAATCATAATCCTTTACAAGCTATTCAAAATCTGTTCAACCAAACCTCTTACATTTAAAGTATTTATCTTTTGTTGCTCTTGTTAGAACATTCTTTCTGTCAATACAATAGTTTAGGATGTGATGTTAATATAAAGTTTACCTAAACTCTCTCATGCTTTGCTAATGCTTAATCATATCCCTGCTGTAGCACAGCCCCCTATGCTTTGTGGAGATTACAAAGATAGCGATAAAGTTATTTTAAATAATGTCCTTTGTCCAAACACTTGTTGCATCTCTATCTCTTGACTCCACCGCAAATCAATTCATATCCCTGTACTTTACTACTTAAACTACCAATTATCAAATCTTAATTCTGAATTCACTTTTCTACTTCTTCTATATAGCGATCCTTTCTCCGATGCTACCAAAATATTCATCTTTTTATACCGAAGTATTCGTCTTTTCATCACTGACTTTTTCCAACAAAAGCAATCACTGAAGTCATCGGTGACAAGAAACAGTGAATGAGCAATAAATCATATCCTCCTGTCAAAATTCAGTCATTTGAAATGATTCTTGCATGGAAACATATCCAACAATGCTCAAAGAATGCAAAAGCTGTCCTTATGATCTCTACCAAATACAGAAGATAAACATGTCAGCGTAAGTTCAGAGGTAGATAGTTCATGCATAGCAATCTACTGCTAATCTATTTTGATGACAACTGTAGAGAGATAGTTGACAATGCTGATCAGTTTGTATGAATGCTGTTTTAAAATGTATTTTGGAAAGATGCGTTTTTAATGAGGCATGGGATGGGACGTTGTATAGAGGAAGGAAGGAGTGGTAGGTCGAATAGAGGGCTTGAACAGAGTGGGAAAAGGATAAAAAGAAAACAGAAGGAGAAACTGAAGGTAAAACAGAAGGAGGGAAGGAGAAACAGAAGGAGATGTGAGAGGAGAGAAGAGGAGGGAAGATATCAAAAGCCATGTATAGGACAGAGAAGGGCTGTACGTAGGCCTAAATGTCCACTGTCCACTGAGTTCCAGAAGGGGCATGAACCATGGTAAACGAACACAAATTTACAGAGAGTAAATGCCCTTCTGGCTCTCAACAGACAGTCACTCTTTCACAGCAACAGACAAAATAAAGAAAGAAGAAAAAGAGGCAAGGGATGGGGTATGAATGAAGCTAACAGGCAAGAACCTATACAGAGAGAGACAGCGAGAGAGAGAGAGAGAGAGAGAGAGAGAGAGAGAGAGAGACAGAGAGAGAGACAGAGACAGAGAGGCAGAGAGACAGACAGACAGACAGGCAGAGAGACAGACAGACAGAGACAGGCAGAGAGACAGACAAACAGAGACAGGCACAGAGAGAGAGACAGACAGACACACAGAGACAAACAGAGACAGGCACAGAGAGACGGACAGACAAACTGAGAAAGGCAGAGAGACAGGGACAGACAGATAGACAAATAGAGACAGGTAGAGATACAGACAGAGAGACAGACGGACAGACAGACAAAAACTAAAATCCATAAATTTGAAGAAAAAAAACAGAGAAAACCATTGGCTGATGGATGTCTGAGCCAAGATAAATTCATTTCTACGCTCACTATAAATGCTAATAGAAATCAAACGATTTTGAAAGCCAACCTGTTGGCAACTAAATCTTCACTGATCGCACCTGTAATACAGGGATTAAGGCTGATGAAACCTTAATGCCTTCTAAAACTTGAATGGCTTAGCTAGTACAGAATATAAAATACTTGATTAAAGATATGAACAGTATTATCGCACAGGGTCGATGAGGATTAGAATCGAGATATCAAGTTTTTTAGAGATTATTATTCATGTTTCTTGCGATGAATGAAGATTAACATGAATGAAGATTAACATGAATAAAGAATCTATCTTCTTGCAAATGGATTCTTTCAAAATTCAGTTACTAACTGCCTGCAGATGCAGCAAGTCGTGTGCTGAGGGACCCGACCATTGAGGGGGAGGGGGGAGGGGGGAGGGGGGAGGAGGGGGACTGGTGTCATGGAGGAGGGGGTGGCAGCAGTCTTACTATATGGACCAAATTGTAGGAACAAGGCTACTGATTGATTAATATTGGTATTATATTGATATTGCTGTATATTGCATCCCAGAAAAAATGAAACCTGAATACAAACATTTTTTTTAAACAGAGTATGAGATGTATCAATATAATTCCTTGCTTGCCATAAAGTAGAAGTAACATGCTTTCAAATGATACATTGATCGCATATATCCACATACTTCACTGAGCAACATTATTTTGAAAATTTCATGTCTGGGATGCGATGTATATTGATTGATAGAGGTAAGGGGAGGGTGCACACGTGAAAGGGTGTCATTTCATCTCCTTTTCTTCCTCTGTTTTTAAATGTTCTTTTCTTGTCATTCTTTATGAGAAACATATTCCAACCCTAAAGCCATACCACAGTAGGCATGTTTACATCAGACCGAAGTTGCAAAATAACCCAATGTTTTCAGACTCGGGGAAACCTTCCGGAAGCTCGAAATTGCGTCTTCACCAGACCAATATGCTCATCTCAAACTAGACGAAGACGGGCACAAAATAGCCCACTATTTTGGAAACAAAACAAATATTTTTTTGGATATTTTCTCAACCAATTAGCCCACTAATTGCAAGTGCGGGCTGACGAAGACGCAAATTAGCTGGCTAATTTGAGAGGAATGAGAGCTGGCTAATTTGAGATCGGGCTAGTTAGAATAGTGGGTTATTTTGGAACTTTGATCTGATGGAAACAGGCCTTATATGTAGCTTTCAGATACGTTTAAAAGTACATCCCTTCAGCACATGGGACAGTCTGCATTCATTATTGACCTAAAGTCCAGTTAGACCCCTATCAGGGACGATGAGGACCCTAAAATAGATTTGATCCCTTAACAAGTCAGCCCATGGAGGGTGGAAAGAAAATTCAGAAACTCAAAACCTACTCGCTTCCTGGTCCATAGAGCAGGAGAGCCTACGAGTTTGAAGGAGGTACTGGATAATGGATATTGACCTGAGAAGGCATGGTTTCATTTAGAAGTGATACAAGAAGGCCTACTGCTTTCATACTTGCGGCTTATGTTGGTGGAGCGCAGAGTGAGCAATGAGCTCTCAAACCAGACTTAAATCAAGTGTCTTTTTACATTACAGAAGTTATCAGGAATTTTTTTATTGCATTTCGTTTTATCTATCAGGTCCAAAAATAGATATAATAATTTACCAAATATATCAATTAGCAGACGGTTTCTCGTCAAAATTTGTATGATCACGTATTAGTCAAAACATATTCTTTCACATGATTGGTAATAAGAGCTTCCATTTCATTTTTGAGAGGGGGGGGGCGTTTCCAAAACTGGTCTTTACCTTTAAATACATGAATGGTGTCGTATCTAAATCAGGAAAAATTTCAGAATCAAAATGTTGCGAACTGTTGATATTATACTTCATAATTGAGTAAACTTCCTTTTGGCTCTGAACACACGATCATATGATGGAGTTTTATAGTGGAAGGGGGAGGGATCATGATCATGTGAATGACTAGCGTTACACATGACCATGCATGGGAATGCTCGAGTTCATTCCTGACCGCGGCTTACCCCTCATCTTTTCCTTTCCTTTCCTTTTCCTTTCCTATTCTATCCTGAAGCAGAAACCCCTGTTTTTCACCTCATCAGGTCAACTCTAAATATGCCTGGAATGTTGAAGGACCCATCAAAAATACTACGCAGAAACAGTACTATGTTTGTAGCATTGTAGGACATAGGGGTCAATGTAATATGCTTACTAATGCACTATGGCTATTATGCCGTCCAAATTAGTTACTTCTTGCCACAACCACTCAAAACACAATACTACATCAAAATTAATTTTGAAAATTTTTGCATCATCAATTACAATTGCTGTCAAAGTTAAATATTATTGACATTACAAATTTGGATCTCTTATGTCGGCGTGGTTTCAGCCATTTACTGAGTAAATTACCTTTCATAATATATTATCTGTCCAATTTGTAATTCATCATGGGTATAAACTCTGAACTGATGTCAACGTCCATTAATTTTTAATGATGGAAGCCACATAAATGCGAAAAAATTGATTGAACAATGCAAGGTTATTCTTTATTCTCTCTCTCCGCCTTTATGACTCTACCCCCTCCCTATTCATCCTATACATGCAAGTATAATTGAGCTTTTCTCGATACATCAGCTTTTTCAGAGCCCCCCCTCTCTTTCTTTCTTTTTCTCTTCATCTGTTTCTTTCCCATCTCTCTTCCCATCACTCTTCCCCTCTCTGTCTTCTTACTCATTCTTACCCTCCATATCCCTCTCAGCCCCCATGTTGACGTACACATTGAGCAATCTCCCTCAAACACATTGTAGGAAAACAACATGGAAATATGAATCCAGCAGACGACTTAAACTTAAAGCCCGATTTCAGGGAGCCCGGGTCTTATGACTCACGCGCAATCAATCAGAAATCCATGATCTGGGATTCTTTGTGCTCCTTCTTGCTTTGTTTATCCTGAACCCATCTTCTTCCTCTTTCCCCCTCTTCGATTTCCCCCCTTAACCCACGCTGGAGGTGTCATCACAACATGGCTTTGTTATTCTAGAGTTCATTGCCCCGTGGCTGAACTCGTCTGCTTCAAGACTACAACTTGAGGGTGAAGCCACATTGAAAGAGTCGGGATCTGGCGTGTAATTGAAGTTGCACAAGCAGGTTGAACAACTACAATTCTGTATTTCAGTATTGCTTCAAACGCTCTGAATCTGTTGCATAGTGTATGCACCATCTGCACTGCTTGGGGAGCATCGATCAGTTGCTCGTTACCTACAAGCTGAATTTATCCCCCCCCCCCCTTCCCCCCATCCCATTTATGTGACTAAGATCATATACCTGGCCCACATATTATGTGCACCATCTCCCTTTCTTTGAAAGAATTCACAGCTTAGTACATAGAGCCTGTATGGGAGAGCTCTTGCTGGGGAAAGCTGTAAAGAATTCCAGCATTAGCAAAGCTGCCCATAGTTTCAAACCCTCTAGTCTACAGGATTACAAACAGCATGTGCACCATCTTCACTCCTTGAGAGTCCTTTCCAGCTTTAAGCTGGGAAACAGAGTAAGAGCAATTAGTCATTTACTCTCATGTTAAAACAAGAGTGTCTGTGGGTTCCACAATGATACTATCAAACCTCTCAAAAAACAACATCCTTTGCAGACAGTGACTTTATTTGGTCCTTAGACATGGCCAGAAGTTTGAGATCAGGAAACTTCCTGAAATCTGAAATTCCTGAATGAATCCCTTGGAAATTGTGCAGGTTGCAATGATTTCCTCGGCAAGTGCATGTAACCCTTGAGTGTTGTCCTCGCTCTAAATCACAGACCTCAGAAAGTCTAAATGATAAAGGACTCCAATACAGAGAGCAGAAAATTCCAAACTGAGAAGTATACAAACAGGAAGATCTTCAAAACAGACAATATTTTTTAATATAAGGACTGTGACATTTTGTTTTCCATTGTTTTTTCTTTTAAGAATTAACAGATCAGAAATAGTATCATCTACATTCGATTTCAAAAAGGTCATTTTGTTTATACTCAATATATTTGGAAAAGACCACATACAGAAATAATTGTCACCATTTGGTTTTATTACTTATTTAAGATGTTTTCATTTGGAATATTGGGCCAAGAACTAGAGGGCTAACATACTCAGAAAAATATGAATTGACAAATTTTCTGCAATTTTCTAGCCTTGCCAAATCACTATAAGAGTGATCACATCCCAGCTGTCTCTTTCTTTGGCAACCTTGGTAATCATAATTTTGTTTTATCATCAAATTGAGGACAACTTTCCCATCTAAATTTGTATTGGGGAAAATTCAGGAAGAGGGGTCTCTGATAAACTAGGCCAGCTAGGTATTGGAAGCAAGCCACAAGAAACCTCGCTAAAGTACATAGAGAAGGGAAGGTAGAGGGGGTCTATCGTTGAAGGGAAGGGAGTATGTGAAGACTGAAATATTCATTTCATCTCGGCTAACAATAGCATCATGGGTCTCCAAAGAGAACAGTCTCCTTTTTGGGATCCTTATATTTATTAGTATTCCAGGAATACCTAACTTTCCTAGGCTAAGGGATCAAAACAGTACCACCCAGACCCAGACTGTACAGATTAACATGTTTTAAAAGTATTCCCAGGTCTTTTTAGGTAAAGGACTTGATGAATCATATTCTAAAGGTGTATTTCATCTCCCAGTAGAAAACTACTCCTTCTCTGCCTTTGGTACCTTTATATTTCACTTGGATGAGGCTCTCAACTTGATCAAAACTCTCATACAGGTTTGTTTCAAGGATGAAACCCCCTCCCCCAAGACAGTCAGACAAAAAAGATTAGCATTAATGTGCTTGCACCACTGGGTGAATGCCATTACATTGTCCACACGTTTAAAGCGAAATGTGGTTGCCTCTCCAGGCAGGCAAGTGGCTTTTTAACACCTTTTACACCATCTAATGAATATATTACCTTTGCTAGCATTGGGAAGACGCCTCGCTTCTTCTTCTTCTGTCTCTCAGCCTCCTTGTTGATATCTGGGTACTCGATGAGGGTCTCGTACCAACTGCAAGATGCACAAAGAAAGAGGAAGAAATGGGAAAACTTAAAACGTTAATATGTGGAGTGGCCAATTAATTGCATAAACACGGCACATAACTTCAAGTGAGGACCCCCCCCCCCTGCTTTTAGTAATCGCTTTAACCTTTAGGTCACCCATGGTTTATAACTTTGAGTATAATCCATGTTTTGTATAAACAACAAGTGCATCTAGTCCCTAACTACAAAATAATTCTGGAGTTTAAAACCACAACCTAAAGTTGAAGTTTACAGACTGTCATATGAACCTAACTGTTGTGATTAGACCAGGCAATACATGAGTGTATATATGCGGACCTGCTGACACCCAAGCAATCATCGTTCATCATGTTCATGCTGTGGTATAGACCCCTGGTTGAGGTTTTATGAGTGGGGGTGAGTCGCAGACAAACCCATGGTGACACATGGACAGCTTGAACAGGGGCCTGCCTTCACGAGGAACAGTTCTTCTATACACCTGTTTCATGATTGTATGTGTTGCTTATGGCCTGGCCCCTTTAAAATTCTACAGTTATGTCATAGGGGAATTATTTAGTAGTCATGTTGCTACTTTGGAAGTTTGGATGCAGACAAGATTAACAAAATGTCACAAGGATTACCATGTTGATGCAACAACCGCAATAATGATTGGAGTTGTGGTAGATGTTGTAACGGGTCAGATAGGAGCCAGCTTGCACCAGGAACAGTTCTTCTATACACCTGTTACGTGATTGCATGTGTTGCTTACAGCCTGGCCCCTTTGAAATTCTACAGTTATGTCATAGGGGAATTATGTAGTTGTCATGTTGTTGCTTTGAATGCAGGCAAGATTAATCAAATGTCACAAGGATTACCATGTTGATGCAACAACCGCAATAATGATTGGGGTTGTGGTAGATGTTGTAACGGGTCAGAGAGGGGCCAGCTTCCACAAGGAACAGTTCTTCTATACACCTGTTATGTGATCGTATGTGTTGCTACTAAATGAGCTGGCACCTTTGAAGTCCAACATGTTATGTAATAGGGGAATCCTCTAGTTGTCATGTTGCTGTGTTGGCTACTGACATGATCACAATTATTGCCTAATGGGGGTGTGGTAGAAAAGTGATGGTGGTAACACAAGGTGGCACTGGTGGCGGTGTTGATACCAATGGTAAAAGTAACCAATGGTAGTGATGATTGCATGTACAGTTGTAATGGTAGATGTGGTGGTACCGGTAGATGTGGTGGTGGTACCGGTAGATGTGGTGGTGATGGTAGTGGCACTAATGGTGATGTTGTCACCAGCACGGGAGTTACTAACACTATGAACATGACGAACAAAAGAAAGCGGACAAAATATACAGTTCCTCAGGTAGACAAAGGAACATCCCTTCACTGCTATCATGTAAAAAGGTGAATATGCATGTGACACCTGTTCTACACATTTTTACATAATAGCAGTGAAGGGATGTTCCTTTATCTACCTGAGGAACTGTATATTTTGTCCGCTTTCTTTGTCGCTCATGTTCATCGTGCAATAATGTCTGTCCCAGATGTGGTAGTGGTGGACATGGTCATGGCCACAGTGACAACAACAGAAGTGGTTGCAGTATTGGTAAGGGTAAATGGAGGTTTTCCTAGTGGTAATAGTCATGCTCCTGATATGCGCCCATGACTGGTGATGATGTGATGATGAAAGATGAGTTTAGAGGTCATAACAATATCCAAATCATGAATTTGTTATATGAAACCATTAATCAATTTTTGATTTACTGTAAATTACATCACAACAAATAACCCCCTCTCTAACAAGTTCACACTTAAACATATTCTGATATAAAAAATATGAAAAGCATTTTTGTAAAAGTCAGTGTAAACAAACCCACATTCAGCCTTACCCAGAAAGAGAGAGAGTGAGTGAAATACTCCATCAGCACAATGCCCAGTCTACATTGCTTATTCCCAGATATCTCCAACGTAATACAAAATCAATAGGCCTGTTTTCATCAGACCACAGTTGCTAAATAACCCGCTATTTTAACTAGCCCGATCTCAAGTAAGGCAGCTAATTTGCGTCCTCATCAGCCGCAGTTGCAATTAGCGGGCTATTTGGATGGAAACATTTCCTGATAAATAGTTGTCTTGTTTCCAAAATAGCCCGTTATTTGGGAAATAGCGGGCTAATTTACGCCCGTCCTAGCTAGTTCGTGATGAGCGTATCATTCTGGTGAAAACGCAATTTCGAGCTTCAGGAAAATATCCCGAATCAGAAATAGCGGGCTTTTTGGCCAACTCGGGCTGATGAAAACAGACCTTTTCTAATACAAAATCGATGGGAATTTGGCACCTTGAGGCCAGCCCCAAGGCTGTAGAAGATTTAAGAAGCTTAGTAAGGTTTTATAATTCATAAAGTTGGATTATCCTACAAAAAAAATAAAGAAAAATCCTGAGAGGCGGAAGGGCATGAAGGGAGATGAATAGAGCCAATGTGGTCAAGGTATGGTCAGAAAATTAAAGGAAGTAACACTGATTCATTTATGAAAAAATACTAGATATTAATAATATTATAAAATCATATAAGTAGGCCTAGATAAATATCACTCATGACCAAAAAGCATACAGGGGGAAAGGGCTTAAGGTTGCAACTGAAACAAAGTGATGTTCTTTTAGATCTCTTTAAATAATGATAAACACAAATATCTACAGAAGCGTGGCTAATCTGCTAAAAAGGGACTTCATTGCAATGTAATTATTTGATGACAAAAGCTGCATTTATCTGCAACCAAAAATCCTTGATTTTTTCTTCATATTCCAGTGTTTCGCACATAGTTGCATAGCGACTACCGATGAACACGATGAAAAATTGAAATCTAAAACACAACCTCTGGGGCTTTTTTCTGGTGGATTTTCTAAATGCCTGCCGAAGTTTCACTGATCTTAATTTGCAGTGCAAATGCAAACTTCGGTATTAAGATAATGACTTTTGCTCACGTGACTCTCCTCGCTTCCATGTTAATGCATGCAGGACACCGACGGGTGGCGCATGCGCACTATTCACCAAAAAATTCAGTATGAGCAACCTTCATCGTTTTTTCAAGGGTTTTTTCAGTAGTGTAAATATGGTGGCCCCAAAATTTATGAATTTTCAAGATGGTGTTTGGTTTGTGTAAAAGGGCCTATTGACAGAAAAAGGAAAATCCCTAAAGTTATACCACAACGCCCCCTCTCTACCACATCAAATCATTCATGACTAAGTATGGTTGGTTTCGAAATACTGCCAAGTTCTGAGGTTTCCCTAAACCCCAAATACGCCATCTCTATTAGAAGCTAGTCATCAATTTCACACCATCATATCAATATATAGCTCCCTCCCGTGACTCTTCGCCAAGCCACGCTTCATTACGCACACCACATGAAACACGATACGGGAGTGGAAACGACTGATCAGGGTAAAGTTTCAGCTTCTTGTAGTTTCTGAGGTTTTCATGTGGTGGAGAATTCCTCTCTAAAAGTAGCCAAGGTTATAGACAGGACAGGAATAGTCTCTTGTTGATAATGATCTCTTTAGCAGATCCCTCGAGATATCAGGTATTTGTCATGGATGAACATTATACAAAGTTTTAATTATGGATATGTTGTAATTATGAGAAAAAAATGAGTTGACTCATTTCAAGGGTCAACTAGAGAATAAGTACATTGAATGAATTTTGAAATCTATATGGTGTCTAGATTACTGTAAAAGTAGAAATATTGGTGGTACATTAATTTTCTCGGATTTTGCGTAAAATCAGCAAGAATTCGCAAAAAATATAAGCATGACTTCTACTGCGTGTTTTGAACGGGCTGAATTGCGTGCAACGTGAATTTAAGAAACAGCTTATATGTTTTGGGGTCGCTCAATGCGAAAAATTTATAACACAAAATATAATGGCGTTTAAAGTATCTCATAAGATCATAATCAAATTGAGAAGGTTCTTACCCCCCCCCCCCCCCCCACCCCTGAAAAAGAAGACCTGTACTCACTTATCTTTCTCCTCCCTGGTCTCCGCCCGGACGTAAGTGGTCTCCTCGGACGCGACGATACCCATGGAGAAGTTGTGTCCGGTGAGCTTGTCTGCGTTGAATACCTTGGTGCATTGATACATGTTGACCACGCCCTGTGGTATCGTGTTGGGCTGAAAAAATGGATATACAAATATTGTCAGTAATGATATTTGGTTCTTGTATAGCGCTCATATCTGTCATACAAGGCACTCCCGATTATTACCCTGGCTTTAGCACGGTTGCCATTACGACACTCTAGCATTTGAAGGAATTAATTCCTGCAAGGTACCCATTTGCATCACCTGGGTTGATTACAATGATACTTTGTGGTTACTATAGGTACTGTAAATTATGATGTGAAAAATAAGTGTTTTCATTGTGATATAACATACAAGAAAAAAGAATGGGTAAGCCTGATGAAAATGATAATTACCAGAATAGCATGTTAAAAACAAATGTAATTCTATCATTTTTTCTCACCATGCTTTTAGAAAATGCACAAAAATAAAATACTACTGTTATTTCCTAATACTTAATCTCTTTTGTTAATAATGGTTCACTTAATATTTTGCTCAGTTATCTTGAAATCAGTAATACTAATGAAATAATTAAAAAAAATAAGAAGAACTTAGCACCAAGGGTGAGCTAATCTACCTCATATCTGGATCATATTATAGGTTTCAATCATTCTAATAATTCAAATTCATCTTGATTATATATATATATGAGGTACTTATCTCAGTGGTTAGTAATATTAAAATCATATCAAATTTCCTACTCAACTAAATGAAAAGCATATGTCATAATTATTCATCATTCCTTTCATGACATTTCAAATTATACGCACAAAAGAGAAGGGGCTATTTTGGATAATAGTTCTACTTTGTTGATGGTGGAATAGATGTTTTTCATCAGAGCAGCGTATATTTGGTAATTTACCAGCCCATCTATGGCTCAAAAACTGGAACTAATTACGGAGCTGTCCCTACCGTGAACCTGGCGTATGAATAGCATTTTAATGACTTACACAGCCTCAATTCGTGCGTCACTTGGCTTATCAATCCCTAGAAAAAAATATGAATTTGTTCCGAACCCATACAAAATTCTCTCATAATGGTACACAACTGTTTTCAACAAAATTTTCCGGACTAATCTAAGACAGAACGATGAATAGGATAGGAATGCCGTAACTGATGATGTGTGGAGTATGACCGAAGGGACGCACTACTTCGTTCGGTCGACGTGGATTGATTTGGGAACTATTTTCAGCATGCAATAGACTGGTTGGTGGTTTGGGCCTGACAATTAAATGTTTACATCTTTCTTGGTGTGGCGCTGCTTTGTGCGTTCACTGAATAGAGGCAGAGCCCATACATCAAAAGTGTCCAAAATTTCTTCCAGATTTAGAAACAAAATCTGGAGCAGGATCCGCTTGAATGGTTGTAGATTCACTCGACTAAAAACAATTTCTCACTGGATTGTTAAAAATAGAGGTTCTGTCAAATACATTGTCACTAGATTAGTCTATTAAAACAAGCATGCTTAATTTTATTCAATGAAATAGGTGGGTAAAGCACCCATCTTTAATAAAAAAAACTCTTCTTAATATTTTGTTTTTAACCCATCGCTAACTGGAACCAATTAAGTGGCTCCTGTATTAAGAATATGGGAATGAGACAATTCAGTAGTCAATAAGTGGAGCTTTATATTTAAAAAAATGAATTTAATATAAATGCACTGGTTTTTTTCACATAAGAACATATGTTAATAGAAAGGGAAAAAAAGATTTTAAGCAAACAATACTGCTCAAAATTTATCCATACATACTTTTGCATACCAAACATAGCAACAGTGACTTTTTAGTCATAAACTTTAACTTTAAAAAGGTGAATAAACTTACATCGTAGTCCAGTGAGTAGCAAAGTTCTCCATTCTCATAGAGGATGAAACACCGTCTCTGCCATTTCTGAAAAATATGAAGAAAAGAGAAAAAGAAAAAAATACAATCAGTTAAATGTCGACCCCTTTGTATGATTTTCAAATCATTTCTAGATAACCATAATAATCTGGATTTACATGTATATAACGCTCAATACTTAATACTGTCTCTAAGTGCTTTACAGATATTATTATAATTGATCCACTAGGAAAAATCTACATATTGGTGATGATCAAAACCTCTAATTTCTACTCTGAGCTGGATTTTGTCAAAACTAAAGATAGGAAGGAAAAGGGGCTTTGTTTGCATGCGCTTTGTTTACAAGTCATATTACATTTATAGTAATGGTTAGGTGTAGTTTGGGGTCTAGAGTTGAATCTCAGAGTTTGAAAAGTGTTAAGTTCACCGCAGAGCAAATGTCACAACATAGATGCATCACAAGCTTATTGTCATCATCATACAATACCTGATGCACTTCATAATTGGGGCATCTTGGCAGGTAATGTTGGGTTGATGAATTGGCTCCAAGTGAGATCAATTAAACCTCATATAAAATCTTGGATTGACATTTCAAATAGCAAACAGAAACTTTCTACAACAAATATGCTAAGCGTTATGTCAAACCTACATCCTTGACTTTGCCATGCATCATCACCTCTTTCTCTTATAAAATAAAACCACAAAATGCCAAAATACATGTCATTTGTACAATTTAGCTAGAAGGACATTCAAGCTATATAAACATAGAGGAGAGTTAATCCCCTTTTAGCTGTCAAAAACGCAAAATTCTGCTGAAATATAGATGACAGAGTGGTGATTCCGTGGGTTCTTTTTCACATGCTTCTAGGACAATCGCTCCGTCGTTGATATCCTACTTTACCTGAACACCCAACCATAACCTACACCTACATGTATAGAACCCAACACTAAATCGAACCCCAACCTCAATTGCAACACTAACTTTAAGCCTATCTTTTTGACGAAATAAAGCTGAGAGTGCCAATAAATGTCTCTCTGGAGCAAATGTCAAGCACTAGCTGTTTTGTGACATATTCTTTATGTGATGACTGACTGACTGACTGATGGTAAAGAACATCTTGAAGGAATTCAACCATACAGTGTACATGTGTAGGTGTCAATAACCTTGTGAAGAGAAAAAGATCTATTATTTTGATTGGCAGGCTGCTAGAACGCATTGACACCTTTCTCAAGAAAACGAAAGTAACGGAAGAGGGCCGATATCAACGCCTGCACCTTCAAAGTATCTGTGTATATATCGAGCCTTAATTTAATTTTGTTCCCATATTCCTCACACAGCATTTGTAAAATATTTATATTCACACACTATTTTACACGCATTTTCATGTTATGAAAATTAATGAATAAAATGTGCTGGATGCACCTATAATGCATAATTGTAGTAGGAATTTATCATCAATACTGAAATCTATTCATTTGTAAATTGCATTTTTTTTTATGCAACTTTTTAGGCCTAAAATATTAAGGCAGCAATATCCAACCAATATTAGCAATAATTTACAAAACAATAGCAGAGGATCATTTATTGGCTCCAATCTCATGTAAACTATCTTTAGAAATTCCAAAGTTTGATTTTGAATTGCATGTGTATAAACTGTATCACTTTGCAAAAAAATATGTGAAAATACATTTGTCAGAAACAACAGAAGATACCAAGGAATTTACTTTCTCTTCAAGTAATAAATAGCTGCAGAGCATAATCTGTATCGTAGAGCTACAGTACATGTATGGTTTAAAACTTCTACTCTTGAGTTTCTGCTAGATTCAAGATCAAAGTAGCTGGTGATGACAGGCCTACCAAAGTGTGAATCTACGGATCACTAGTTGCTTGCAAATAGCTGGTGAAATTAACGTAACCTTCGCACTTGGCAATATTTTCCAATGACGTATGGTTTATATTTGGTGAAATACTAGATATAGCAGTTGTATTTCATTCAGAATAATCTGTTATCAAGTGTATAAGGACTTCCGTCACAATAGTCAAATACCAAAGTCTGAATCTACAGATCACTAGTTGCTTGCAAAGAGAACCAGTGAAATTAACGTAACCTTCGCACTTCACAATATTTCCAAATGATGTATGGTTTATATATGATGATATAATAGAAATAGCAGTTGTATTTCAATTGCGGAATGATCTGTTTTCAAACGTATTAGGACTTCTGTCTACCATAGTCAAATAATCACTGGATTGGGAGATATGAAAGCTTGCAGCCTTTTTATTTTTTAACATATCAATATATCTGCTGGGAGTCAGAAATGAAGGCAAAAAATCATATTCTAGACTTCAATATAGAGTTAACACCCTTCCGGCTATGAGCAGATGAATAATGCTTTAATTAGCCTTTGTATTCTACTATTCTATTTAAACCTTAAATTCTTTGAATCACCCCAATTATAAATTTTATTCGAAATTACAGATACTTCCAAACAGCTCCAAACATCGGAATCATCCTCAACTCACTTTTGAATGATTCATCAACACATTTATTTAATATCTGTTTCCAGACATACAATATAAGACCACATCTAAAGTCTCCATATGATGGCAAAAATAACACGATGATTATAGACACAAATTGATGTTTAAATCTCTTTCATAAATAAGTTCCAAGCATTAATCAAATGTGTACACTCAATGAGTACCAAATGGTTATGAGTGGTGATATCAATCTCATTTGATTAGTCGTACATCATTCTTTACAAAGCTAATTGATTCACTAATACCATATGATTTGTGCTGTGAATAGAGTGTACTATTCAGTTCCTTGTGTATTATGTCTCATACAGAAACAATGAATAATGAAACAATCATTTAGATTAGCAAATACAATTAGTAAACAAATTGATTAGCTATGAGACTTTATAATAACGGCTGTTCACTGAGTACTTCAACCACAGCCAATTGAAATATGCCTTGGCCAATAAATTTACAGAATAATTTCAAGTACTTCTGATAGATGGTTTTCATTTGTGTGGAGAATATAATGTATACGCCTCCTGTATTTTTTCTTAAGTAGGCTATATGTATACTGTTTGCTATTGGATTCAGTGCAAAGATACCAAATTTAAATCCTAATCTGGATTAAAAATACAAAAATACATGCATTTATAGATTTACATACATCGTATATAAATGTATACCTCAACTAAACAAAAGTTGTCAATTTTACATAAAGGCTACATGATTTAGATTGTATTCTTTCATTGTTGATTAAACATAGGCCTACAAAAGATGTGAATTTTACAAAGAGGCTACATGATTAAAACTATAATCATTCATTGCTGATTAGCATAGGCCTACACATTAGGAAAGCAGACTGTAGTAGCTGCATGACAAGCACTAATTAGGTTCACACATGCTTCGCAGTCTGGTGTAATTAAACAGGTCTACCATATACCAACATGATTAAGGCCCCAACGAACACGTACATGATAATGGCAAGATGTTACTTAGTGTGATTAAGTACAACATTGTGTAGATATCAATGCATGGTAGATTATTGTGTACTAGGAAAACAAGACTGGTGATCAATATTTGGAGCCAACATGTCATTAAACTTCATTAATCCCCAATCAAGCAATGTCAGTGACATGCTGGTCTGACAAATAGGAAAGGACCGAGAGGTGTGGGGGAAGGTGGGGGGAGGTGGGAAGAAGTCAAATATTGATGAGACTGACCGAAGCGGACAGTCAGAGATGTGTGAGATAGAGAGAAGAGAAGAGAAGAGAAGAGAAGAGAAGAGAAGAGAAGAGAAGAGAAGAGAAGAGAAAGAGAAGAGAAGAGGCACGATTGAGATCATGGAAAGAAATTAGTCCTATATTAAAAATGGAGGCAGAGAGGTGGAGATACAGAGGATAAAAAGAGAACAAAGATATAAAATGAATACAAGAAATAGAGACAAACAAAGAGAGAGACAGACCGACAAAGAGAGGGGGAGAAAGAAAGAGAACATTATAAAAGTGAAGATCGGTAAACAGGCAACATGAATACATACTAAACTGAACTAAATAGAATACTGCTAAATGATATAAAATAAAAAACGCCTGCATGTACAAGACATAAAAATGAATGGGAGAATTATAGCAGGGAAAAGATCAACGGACTGAGAGAGAGCAAGATCGACACATGTATGTGTGACAATAATCAAGTTTGAAAAGGTGACAAAAGAAAGCCAGCAGAGACACAAGGCAAAAGCCGCCGCCGTCAAAGCCGGTAACGAGAATCCAACCACTTCAGTCAGCTGACACATCATCGGTGCATTGCTGGCTCTCGTCTCACGTCTCAAGGCACCTCCTTGCTAATGAGATCCAAGACTTCCACCGATCCCTGGTCTACACATACCATGGGGTGCGAGACCGCCCCCGTAGAGCTTCAATCAGCGCTCCCTCCCTTACTAATTGGGGTTAGAGACGGCGGTTAACCCAGTTTGCACATTCACCTGGTTTGGTTTGAGATGGAGAATGTTGCTCCTCAGCATATCGACGCTGATCGTGATAACTCGAGAGAAAGAGGAGTCATTACCGGTTTGGAATACTGCCACAAAAGGATCGTATGGGGGAGAAGGTTCCCATGAAAAAGTACCCCAAAACAAATCGACATGGCAACAAAATATACCATTATAGTTTTACCTAGTTTTACCTAGACTGTTCAATGGTGACTATAACTTGTGGTATCTGTTCAATTATAAACCATGAATTGTCAAGAGTACCTTTTACAAACAATTAAATCCAAAACTGAAAAGGGAGTTATGTTTCATATATTCCAAAATAGGATTTCTCTACATGTAATTTACCCAGTCTTCCTCATTTAATCACTGCTCTTCCTCCTTCCTTATTATCAAAGTAATAAGGTAATAAAATCATCTCGACAGGCATTAGTTTTGTATTAAATACATGAAGAAACCCCCTTCTGGCTCCAAATAGATGATAATCTTCTAAATAGAATCAATGCCATTTTGGCTCTAAACTGTAGATATACAGTAGGAACTGAGGGAGGAATTCTGTGGGAATCCTACCAAGGGCATTTGGTCTTGATGATGAGTGAAAACTACTGTAGGAAGTTTGGGCAAGGATGTGCTACCGAATGACAAGTGCTTACTACGCGGAACTGGCAAGGTTGTTCCATCTCAAAATAAGCTTATCCCGTGTAAATCTATCCTGCTCTAAGCTCGGGCTAATGCACAGTCCAATGAAATATAGACTTAACTTTCAAACTAAATGAATGATAAAAAGTCTGGGACGCCTTGGGGATCTACATACATGCCAACATTTGAAAATCAGAAATCTGTACACTATGTGCGCGAAGCGCACATCATGGGCGCGAAGCGCACATCACGAGCGCGAAGTCCTTTTAGCCGGGGTCCAGGGCCCGCTTTAGCTTTAGCCACTCATGCAGAGTGATACATTTAAGTCTAGTTACTTTTTAAATAATTATACATGACATAGATCTATGCATAAAATGAGACTGGCAATAATGCAGAGCTGCCAACCTGTCACTTTCAAAAAACATATTATTCAGCTTGAAAAACCATATTTTTAGGTGAAAAAACATATTTTGCCTGTTTTACGTTTTTTCCCTATAAAATGCTACTGCAATCATGTTTTTTTGAATAAAAACGCTTTCTATCATTGAGAGCTGCCGACCTGTCACTTGGAAAAAAAAAAAAAAAAAAAAATCAATACAAAAAAATAAAAATATGAAAAATATGATTTGTTAAATATATTTACCTACTTTATCAGAAAAATCCATTATTTAAAACTATAAGAATTTAAGTCAATGAGTACGAGGGCCGCTGAATTGCGGCGCAACACACGATGATGTTCTATGCCGAAGTTGGGGCACCCATTGGTGCTTCATTGCGGTCGAATCAAGGCAAGTCTAGAATTGCAATCAACTTTGTACATAAAGTCAATGCATCAGCAGGTCCGGTGTTCGTTTTTCATTTGGCTTTTTGAAGATACCATGATTACCATCACAATCGAAGGGCTTGCGATAGGCGGAAAAAATGGTAACAAAATCGCTGATTTCTTGATTTTTAGCGCTTTTTGGGTGAAGCTGTTTCTTAAAACTGGGCTAAACCCCCGTGAGCTTTGGAAATATGGCCCTGATTCCGCATTTTTGACAGCAAAATTTGGCTTTTGGAATGGATTTTGGAAGTAAGATCGGGACTTTCTTGTACTGACACTGTGTGTGTAGTGCATTGCACTGATATGTCATCAGCGTGTGTATGCATAGCCTGGGGAAATGCGCTCGTCTTTTAGTGGTGTACAGGGTTGTACATCCCCTGTATTGTGTGCAATGTACATGCGTGCGCGCTGCAGGAAAGCCAAATTCCCCAAAATCGGAACGTTCCGTTTTTTAGGGCTATAAAAACTTCAAAAACGGAACAGTTCCGTTAAAATCGGAACGGTTGGCATGTCTGGATCTATACACTTTATCTGTCGAGAGCTCTAAAGGTGTTAACTCTGTATAATGATAAGAGTTAACGCCATTCTGACTCTGAGCTAACGACGTTTATGCTTTTTTGATTTATGCGTTTTTGATTATGCGACAGCATTATTAATGGAGGTCTAAATTGTCATTATAAGGACAAAAAGAATCATATACATTGCATTGCCATTCTGCAAATATGTAATGAATAGAAGGTTCAAAGAAAATTAAGTAAAGGAAAATAATGAACCTTTTTGTTGAATTCTTAGTGAACTCTTCCCTAAATAGACAACTAGGAGATAAAAAGGTCACTTTTGTGAGATGAAAAACTATTTGCTGACCTGAACTCTAGAATAATATTATTCTATGCTTTTTGAAAATGGACAATGAATTGTGAATCAATACTTAAGATTCATATCTCACGATCAAATATGAAAGAAATACAACCGCTTTGGCAGGCCGAAAGCTATTCATGGCATAGAAACAGGGGGGATAGGGTCATTCATAACTTCATTCATATAACATCCTAGTAAACCCATAATTGTAGGTTATGGTGTACGTCATATGACTTCTATAATTCGTCCTTTGAACTCTTTCAAAATGAGCCTTGTACATAGAGATCACCTTGAATCTTGATCCATAGAATTATTCCAAATGAGCAATTGGATTAATCCTCCCATATTCTCAAATTGACCTCCCGTTATTCTATCTTTTTTTTCTTTCTACGCCCATTCACAACTCTCTATCCTTTCCATGTTTTGTTATTGAGGAGCATCGCTACCCCCCCCCCCCACCCCCATTTCCATCAGACGATGATACATTTCGCTCAAAGAGACACGTACAAAAGGCTGTATACAGATGAAGATCATACACTAGAGCTGACGAGAATGCACCTCGCACAAAAGCAATGAACTTTTGAACTATATCAAAAACACTTCTCTCTTAAAAATAAAATCTCTATCTCTTTCTCCCTGTATGTATACTCCCATACTACTAGTGTCAGTGCTGTTAGTGTTATATTTGAGGTAGTTTGAATCTGATCTGAACTTGATGAGATTGTATCACAGACGTCCTACTTGAACCCCTCTTCAGACTACAGCCATTTTTGTATAGCTAAAATGTATGAAAACCATAACCCTATAGCTACATGTTTATGTTAAGTAACATTTTTCCCCTATACTTGCATAATTAATCGATTGGGGGTAGCAACATACAGCTCTGAAGGTTCCAAAAGAACACTCAATGAAGAAGAAGAAACTTATACTGTTTTCACACTGGCAATATTTTGCTTAACCCCGTACTATAGGTGGGGTTAAGGGGGGGTCTTAGCCCCACCTATAGTACAGGGTTAAGCCTATTCCACTTTCTGTTCAGACTGGCTTTTACCAAAGTGGGCTAAAGTTGGCTAACCCCACCTATAGTACGGGGTTAACTAACACTGCAAAATAGCAGGGCTAACTCCGCAATTGTGGTGCTAACTCCTGCTAACCCCGCAATTGCGATGCCAAGCAAATGAATGAGAACAGAAACGAAAAATAGTCCGGTACTACGCAATGGAGCGTATCGCAGCTGGCCAGATGCGAAGTATGTCCAATCATAACATTCACGATATCCGGGGTTAACGAATTGCAGTGAGAACAGCGTGAATTTTCTTATTCCGGAATAGGCGCTAGTACGGGACTAAAAACAGCGTGTGTGAAAAGCCAACAAAAATAGTCCGGGGTTAAGGATAGTACAGGGCTAAGCAAAGTACGGGGCTAAGCAAAGTACGGGGTTAAGCAGAACCAGTGTGAAAAGAGTATATGTAACTGGGCGTCCCATGAGCATGCACCGTCAAGTCAACTAACCTCTTCAAAAGTAGTTTCTTCACATGTTACTTTAAACAGTACCCGTTCAAACTTGTGAGGACCCCCCCCCCCCCCCCCCCTTCAGGTATACAAGTTTCAAGTTTATTTTTGCACATTCCATTAAAAAAAGTATCACAAATAACAGGAAATACGAAATAACAGGATTACTGTAAGTACATCAACAAATTATAACATTCACAGTACAGCATACTCAAAATGATTCTTAAGACATTTCTTTGCACAACTCTCATATGAAGTTTCTCTAGTCTAAACAGGCTATTAGTATTACTCAATGCACAAATTGATTAATGATGTACGCACCAGATCAGTCTGCAATCAGCTATGATCAATGCGCATGTGATGGACTTGTTATAGAACAAAAGATTTGAGGTGATTTACATCATCATATCAGGGAAACATGAGAGAAATTGCCTGATCAGACAGTGATTACGAGGTCTAAAAATATCAGACATATAAAATGAAGGGGGGGGGGGGGGAGGTGCATTTACTTTGATTTGTTTTTTCTCAATATCACTGATTTGTAATGCTGTCTAGTGCTTTGAGCAAGCACATCAGTAAAAACTTAACAAATATATATATTTTATAATTACAACATATTGTCAAAGTTAACAAGACTGTATGAAGGCAATCATAGTCAATGTCATGACATTTGAAAGTTGAAAGTCATAAGTGCATCAATCCTGTGTTAAAGAGAAGTTGAGTTCTGGAGAGGTGAAAATAATTTGTGAGCCGTTATCATTTTATTATGCAAGTGTAAAAGAACATCAGATAAGACATGTTCCCTGAAAAGCATGGCTCTTCAAATGCCTTCATATTCCAAATATGTCAATAACATCGTAAAACTCGGGGGGGGGGGGGGGGGGTGGGGGTAGGATTTTTACGCCACGTGTTCGTGTAGTCCCATATACATCTTTCTGTGTACAGTGTTTGTAACTTTACCAAGACTTGGCCAATTTCTTATCATTTTGATGATTCCCGAACCTTGTAATACACACAAATTCTTATATGCTAGATGATCAACCTTTTCTTGTCGATTCCACACCGTTTCTTTCACAATGCAATCGCATGACCAGAACTCAACTTCATCTTTAAATGACACAAGTTTAAATGCCCTTTTGGCTCTCAACACACTAAACATTGAATTACACTTATGCGACTCATTCAAAACAAGGCTTATGTATTAAAACGGTTAAATGTCATATTCTAAGGAGAAAACATCCTGGTGACTTCAAAAATTGTCAAGCCACAAAAACCAACTACATTCACTTCTTCCAAGTTGAGGTGAATACTCCATCCTATTTTTAGCTCATTACTCTGAACTCTGGCAATACCTGATACTCAACTTCTACAGAACTGGTGTAATTTAGATCTCCCATCACCATATCATAAAGATATTAAACTAGAGCCCTGTGGTGATAAAAACAAACTACTTGATGGAAGCAGCGCACTACTTTTGGCCTGATTTTTCAGCTTTTTTTTCGGCTAAAGAATCAATTACATGCTCAGACATTTGACCTCATTCATTCTAGTTACCCATAAATGAGATTCATTTCTTTCTTTTCTTGGGATGGTGATTATGGTCGTTATGATTTGGCAGCTGCTTGAGGCTTGAACTTCATGTTAATAGGCCTGTCTTCATCAGCTCGAGATTGCCAAATAGCCCGCTATTTCTGATTTGGGAAATAATCCCGAAGTTACAAATCGCGTCTTCATCAGCTCGAGACTCGACCTCGAAACTTGAAACTCGAGCTCGAGAAATTAGCTGGAGATATTTTGCTCAGCGTTCGCGCATAGTGCGAGTCTTCGGGCTGGTGAAGCCGCACCAGACAGACGAAGTTGCAAATAGCGGGATATTTTGCAAACTAGCCCAAGATATTAACTCCCGTTAATTACAACTTGGGGCTGATGAAAACGCAAATTAACTGGATAATTCGAGCGGGATATTTGGCAATCTCGAGCTGATGAGGACATGCCTTTTTTGGACTTGGTTCAGCAACTAATGCTCATCAAGATAGATTCCTTTATGGGAGTGGGGGCAGGGGGGGGGGGGGGTCCAGAGTCTGAGGGCATTTGCAGTTTTCACACAAGAATTCAAGTACTAGTACCGGTAGATTAAAATAGGGATGTGTTATATAACAAAAAAGACAAATCTATGTTTACAAAATGTACATATTGTCTGCAAAGGCATTCAAATCGCTGCTCTTCAAATATGGTATTATAAAAATGGGCATTGCTTCTTTTTTTTTAAATTAAAAAAAATTAGTATGACATCGTTGACCTGAAGTGACAGACAGTAAATACCAAGATAGGTGAGCAACTTACATGTAGCTCAAGAAAACTCAAAGAGGTCGATTAAAATTAAATAAAAAAATTACACCACAGAAAATTTCTTTATAACAGAAATATTCAAAAAGATCTCACATGAACAGGGACAATATTTTCTAACTTTCGAGAGCACAATCCGTCGCTGTTTTCACGAAGTGACGGTAGTGAAAATAGGGACGAATCAAGTAAACAACATCACCTGAAAATGCACTGGCATGGCTCCTATTCATTTTTAATCTGCGACCCATGTTTGAACCTGTACTAATCACGCCGATTAACAAAACAGGAGCAATGGTAGAACAAGAAATGTTACTTTCATTAGCTTGTTATGGCTTATAAATTTAAGTTAGCCTGCAGGTAATATTTCTATTAATGACACGTTACAGTAATTGAGGGCTGAGAATAATAGAGAGAGATGAACTAGGTATGACTCTTGTTGTTGGAAGTTCAAATCATATAGAACCTTCTGCTTTTTCATATTGATCAGGCCCATTTAATGATAATGCTCAACATCAATAATAGCAACAACTATTCAGTCAAAAAGCTTGAAAGTGGGTACTGATAACTATGGGAATGAAATATAAAGGTGGCATTTATTACCCAAAGGTAAGAGATGTATGCCAAACTAATTTCCACAAATTTCACTTGTGACCAAACATGCTCACAAGGGAGAGAGAATTTGGGAATAAAAAAATATGCGTACATAAAATAACAACAGATCCAAGTCAGAATAGCATGCTAATCATGCCTGTAAGAAAAACTATGTACAGTACATAGAAACATACTAAAAATGCAACCAATAACAGAGATAAACAGAATAAACAGTATATTGAACTTATTAAAGGTAAACAGAGCTAGATATAGATGTTCCTGCAATATTCAAAGGTTCTTAGTGTTTTTGAAAATATTATTTGTATTCGAAATGGACAAACGCAGCCAACTAATCATGCAAAAATCTTAGAAAAATGAAAAATGCGTACGTTGACTATTTCTATCTTAAAAGGAAAAAAAAGGGCCTTGCTCTGGTGCCTCAAAATGAATAAGGCTTCTTTGTTGCTTTTACAAATCTGTATAGGTTCAGACTGACAGCCGGCAGTTATCTTTTAGAAACTAATCCCTTTGAAGAAAAAAAGAATGGATGGAGGGCAGGGAGAGTACAGATTGAAAAAAGGAAAGAAAGAATATCAAAAGAAGAATTCGCCCTATTATATAACCATGGTACAGAAAGCATATTGTGTGACGCATTGTGCGACTGAAAGCGCGGTGTAGTGTAGTATTGAAATCTGTGCGGGGTCGTTCATAATAGAGGGTGTAAAGTGGTTTTGGTTTGATGCATCACAATAAATGTAGGCCTGTGCTATGGCTGACAGGCACCAACCCCTGTCAGTCGTGACAGACAACATACATGTAGGGTCTGAACCAACCTACATTGTAGACTAACATTTACATAGACCATGTACAATAATGTAGTTATTTTATACTTCAGTAAAGCTGGTTTAGGCTTGATTACCAGACATGGCATGTTGGAGTGTGTGCTTGACAACAAAACCACTGTCAATGAGTGAAAGGAGGTGATGGATGTAAGAGTCATGTTGTTTGGAAACAGAAATGGAGAATAAAGAAAGAAAAGATGGATAATATTAGTAATAGAAGAGAAATACAAGATGGTCATCAGGTTGCAAAAAATGGAGGAAAATGGAGGAAATTACAGGGACAGAGAAAACGTAAGCCAGAGAAGAGAATGAAGATAAAAAAAAGACCTAGAAAGGGGAACATGAATTAAAAGATCCAATACTGAATATACTAAAGAAAAGTTGAGAAAAGTTGTGAAAAGTTGAGAAAAGCGTATGAGAGAGAAAGAGAGAGGGGGGGGGGGTGAGAGAGGGGGGGGGGGGGTGAGAGAGGGGGGGGGGGGTGAGGGAGGAGGGGGGATGAAAGGGGGAAGAGTTGGAGATACAGATCACACAATAGTCACACAAATGAAATCCTCCACCTCCTCCATAAAGGAAATGGTAACACCAATATTTAATAAGATCCACTTTAGAATTTGGATATGTACATTGATTACAGCTAAATGTGGAAGATTTAGAAGGTAAAAAAAGGGGAAAGCAGAACATAAGTGAATACTTATCCCACGACTGAAAACAGTTTTGGGGCTGTATAACCTGATATATCACAATTTCAATTAATTCTAGGAGAGTCATTTACTGAGTACATAGAGTACTTTTAATCTTACATTATCAAACATTATCAAACATTAAAGAATCTGCCATTGTTATCTAAAGGATATAAAATGGAGTAATGATGGTGGATTGAAAAAGAGAGAGGGGGGTAAAATGGAGATACCGGTAGACGAAAGGTGAAAAGAGACCAAACTAATGACTGCTGCAGCAGAGTGTGACATCAAATCAATTTTCTGGCAAGAGGAAATTATACCAACACATTCCTTTGTGCAGAAGAAATAGGTAGGAAATAATCACAGGTTCCTCCCCCTGGAAAGCAACACAACAAACATAGAAGCAAAAGGGATTTTGGAGTGTTTTGAGTTCTCCCCTTTTGTTGCGGGTCCGACACAAAAGCCGCTAGAATGTGGACCCATTATTCCAGCCCCATTATGGAGCTTTACACACCGGATTCCAAACCAACTCCCTCCTTTCTTTGGAGAATACAACGAAATGCTTGTAAACTCTCGCTTTACAAACGTAGAAGGGGGGAAATAGAGCAATTTGAAGATAATCTAGTTCTTCTTACGTCAGTCAGTTACCAGCTAAGTTACCAAGGCCACCTATGAATGGAGAGCCGAGGATCATTTACAGGGTCCATCTTTCAAACGGCACAAAGTTTATTTTGGTTCCACTTTCACCCAGAGAACAAAAATCCAGTAACTTCACACAATTTAAATCTAAATCTCAAAATTAGGATATAATGGTTAATTATGATATTTACGCAATCATGTTTCATACAAACTACCTGTGAGGTGTTTACAATATTACAAATATCACGGCAAGATCAAACAGCATTAGACCTATTATCTACAATTATGCAAACAGGTAATGTCTAATTGAATGAGCTCTGAAGCACCGATTGAACAGGTCACAAATTTGGATATTATTTTAACCTTCAGAGCATTTCATCTTTTACGAGAAAGAAGGACATACTGAAAGTCTATGCAACGGGATACAGGTTAATGCCCTGTGGCTTTCGGTAAACAATTTAATGATTCAGGTTATGTTCTCCCCCATATGGGCCTATAGCATGTACTGAATTGTGTTGCTTAGGAACCCATTCAGGGAAAAATGAAAGAAAATGAAATTCTTCCCATGAACTTCTCTTTCTCCACCTCCAAACTCTCCTTCCTTCCCGCATGATCATTAAGACAGAGGGGTAGAAAAATACGAAAGGAGGCTTATGGCAAAATTTGATGAAAATACGAGGAAAGCACGGCTAGCATCTCCTTAAAAGGGTACGAAGGGCGAGCCCTCAAAATTGCCGGGAGACTGAGGGATTTCCAGAAATAAAGTCGGTGAGAGATGCGAGCTCATACTTGGTCAGGAGAGGGTATAGATGGTGCTGAGGGGGTCGAGATATTCACACGAGGAACATGCCTCAATGGCCCATGAATTTAGAATAAGACATGATTTCTAGAGGCACCGATAATCATGCAGTAGTTCAGTCTCCACCAAATTGATTCAGAAAGACCATCTTGTTCTTACTTTTTCACACATAAAATTGGCCATGTCTTCAAATGTACAAAGTGAAATAGGAATGAAGATAATTAACCACCTTCTAATTATAAAAAAAGAAAACATACTGTATAATATGTTGTCCCCCATTTCATTGGCTTTGCGAATTGGGACTCGGTTCAGTATGACAAATTTGTCTTCTCTCTTTTTTCCCCCTCCAAATGTATCACTTTGTATCAAACAGGGGGGTGGAGGGTGGAAAACATGAGGGTGCAAGATAACAAGGCAAGAATTTGCATTCTGTATAGGGCACCCCCCCCCCCTCCTCCCCCCTCCCCCCCTCCCCCCTCCCCCCCCCCTCCCCCCCCTCCCCCCCCCTCCCCCCCCCCCCTCCCCCCCCCCAAAAAAAAAAATGGTCCTGAAATATTCTAATTGCATTTCAATGATGATCATGGTGATTGCGCAACACCTGACAGAGGCAATATAGTCAACCATAACCACCTCCCTGCAGAAAGACAAGGAGATATCAGCCCTGTGTTAAAATAATGCTCTTCTGCCCCTACGCAGGAAGCACATAAATAATATTCTTGTGAAATAGGACGGCACAAACTGACAGAGAGTTTTCATTCTGTTCTTTTCAACTTATTCCTCACTACTCACAATGCATGAGTAAAGTTCTGTACATAGAATTGTATTTCCTCCAATCTCTTCTGTACTCTGTTCTGTGAATGACAATATGTGCTATAAAAGTCTCCCATTTCTTGAGTACAATCAATAAGCTTTCCCTGGTCATGTCTGAATAGAGGTCATGTTTGCTTGTGAGCTCACACCAAAGTGACTTTGGGCCTTCAGACTGCCCCTCTTTGTGCCTCTGACTGTGCACTTGCTTGACTCTGCATCCCTGCATCCCTGGTCATTTCAAGGGTCCTTCCTACACTTGACACATTACCCTTTCATACTGCCCCCCTCCCCAAAGTGACTTTGGGCCTTAGGTCTGCCCCTCTTTGTACCTCTGTGGACTCAACTTTGAACCCCTGGTCATTTCACAGGGTCCTTCCTACACTTGACACATTACCCTTTCACACTGTCCCCTCCCCCAAGTGACTTTGGGCCTTAAGGTCTGCCCCTCTTTGTACCCCTTTGGACTCAACTTTGCACCCCCTGGTCATTTCACAGGGTCATTCTTCTACTTGACACATTATTACCCGTTCACACTGTTTCATCCCCCCCCCCCCCCTTCCCCCTCACAAATCAAATCAAATGAAAGTGATTTGGGGAATTCGGTCTGTCCCTCTTTGGGCTCAACTTTGCACCCCCTGTCATTCGAAAGGGTCCTCCTGGCACTTGACACATTCACTTTCACGTCCCCCCCCCCCCCCCCGACCCATAAGGGCATTAGCATAATATCCTTCTGGCTCTGAACATACAGTTCTAGGAAGGTGAAGCATGTGCCATGAGAAAATTATCCATCGTTACTAAAATTATAAAATTGGACCAACTTATCAAAAAGGAAACATTTTTTGTTCGTAAGTATCATTCGATATCACAACCACTCGAACATTAAGTACTGTTGACAATAGTACAAGTGAAGAAAAACCATAAGGCCCTGGATGAATTGACATACTACATGAATATACAGGTAGCCATCTGATATGCCTCTTCAACTTCAAGAAGGGAACGGAAATTTCAATTCCTTTGTCTCGTATTTCATTTCTACTTTTATGCACTTGCCTGGTAAGTCAGTACTATGAAATATAACCCGTTTGTAAACATGAAAGGGAGAACATTTCAACAAAACATTGTTGTTTTGGCATGACAGTCCCTACAATTCATACAGACTAGTCTATAGAGAGCATATGGGATATTTCCATTTCTGTAAAAATGAGTGTTTGCAAACAAATCTGACAATTATTCTATGAATTATGGCTCCCAGTTCTTGGTCTATTGCAGCCAAGATAAAAAATTAATGGGGGAAAAGAAGTATGTCAAAGAGTTAACCCCCGAAAAAAAATCACATAAAGCAAAGGAAAGCTAGACAAAATCATAAAAGCTGATATTTCTGTCCTCTTTCTTATCTACATGTATAAAAGAAAATGCATAAATCACAGACACCTCCAGTTTTTAGACATTATTTCCTGTCATTTATAGGGTATACAATACCCCATCATTTCATAAAATACCAAACATCCTAGTCTGACATTCTAGACCCTTACACAAACTAAAAACATCCTTCATTCCTTTAATAAAAGACTTTGCCTGACGGAACAGCGTTTATGTCTTGGGAGTGTGTCTGAAAATGATACATTTAATGGAAATTAACATGTTTTTCTTCAAAGTACACCAATTTTGATAAAAAATGAAGTTGATTTTGAAAATTCAGCTCGTTAAAATTGCTGAAGTCTGAGAGAGCAACTAGCCCACACAGGATGTTTATTTGAACTGTGGACCCTGGAATTGAGGCTATGTAATAACAGCCAGCTCCCCCACAGATTCCCCAATATGGGGCTATCAGTAAAATATTCTTTTCATATTCTTTTGATTTCCTTTAAGAGGTGACCGGGTTCACCCAGGTAAGCCATCCAATATCCTTCGCAATCTTCGGAGTCAAAACAACCCCCTTGGTATGATATGAGCTCGTAGAGAAGTATCTTGGAATAGAAAAGGTTATCAGAAATGTCATAACTTGTTCCAGCGTTATTGCTATGCATTGACAAGCAGTGTTCTGGCTGAAGCTGCTAGATTATGTTAGAGTTTGGCTGCACTTTTCTTACCTTTTGAGAGCAAGAATTAACTATCTTATATAAGCCAATGAATATCCTTATTCAAAAGACTTTGAGAACCGGTGATCAAAATGAAATCAATGTATCAAGCAAGACCAGCACAAAATTGCACAAAGTGCAACTGTCTTTTTTTCCCCCTCTCTCTCCCATTCCCCCACTTTTCCACCCTTCTTCCACTCTTCTTTAAAAAAATAAAATTTCATGTGCAAAAAACAGATTCTGGTACAAAATCTAGCAAAATAATTGATATGCCATGGGCTACGTCTATCGAAGTTCAAGATGGCAACTGCTTCACTTCCATTACCAATTACCCAAACATACACTGTATACAGGCTACAGTCGCTAGTATGTATTGTCTTGGTGATCACAGGTGGGTGGACATATGCTCCTGGTGTATGCACATAAATGATACAGACTGACAGTATGAATTGTGTTGCCATGGATACAAGGTAGCTCTAGCTCTAGTTTCCCACCACCGGGGATAATGTGACATGAATGATGCACATCAAGTGCAGAATTTCAGATGAAATTCTTCTAAATTTGTAAAAGAGTTGGAAGATCATTTTCCATAAGTGAGATACATGTAGGACTTTGATTTTGATTTCCTGATACAGCTACTATTTCATTATTAGGCATCCTTGTGTTCAATTTGATTTTTAATTTTATCCTGTAAACCTGCCTTAATCAACCAGATGCGTACGCAATAAGGTCATACTCCTTTATGTTTGTTTGTGTTGTTTTTTTCTCACTAAAAATCTAGTCCCAAACAATACACTTAGGCAGTGATATCTTGATTTCTTGTAAACCAGATAGTTACTCCTTTCCTTGGAAATGTAACACATGGGTAAAATGACTTATCAGGAAATTGAATCCCGCATGACCTTTTCAAACATTGCAATTATCGTTTATCGACAACAGATGGAAGATGTACGCAGCAGCAATAAGTCAGGAAGTCTCTCAACTCATCCCATTTTGCGAGGATGAGATACTTCATGTAAACAGTTGTCCGTTTCCATCATTGACTGAATGCATCAAAATCTGATCCCCAGAAGCGACACTTGGTAATAAAAGACCTTGGTCCATGCATAAGATGTGGGTGGATTGCATTTTATATTCATAACAATCCTCTTTCGTGATGATGTAAAGGTCACATACATGTTATTCTTGAAAACCTACAAATTAGATTCCATCAGCTGACAGCGAGAAGGACGGTAACTCCAGGTATAAAAGTAATTCCCTTCAGAGTAGTAACAAATGATTTGATTTGCCCTACATAATTTTTCTTTAACCGACAACATTTAATGATATTTCATGAATATATTCATGATTCAGGATGAAAATCATACTTAAACATCTGCTGGAAATACCAAATGGTGCAGTCTATAACATGTGAGCCATCATATTGTTGATGAAATGTCATTTCAAAACAATTGGGAGCAAAAATCACTTACATTCACATTCAAGTCCAGAATGTTTACATATTTCAAACATAGACACTGCTGCATCAACTACATTTCAAACAATCATCCAAACAAAGTTTACATGGAATGTAGACAGCTTTACAAGCGTTTCAAGTAAATGATGCATTCCTATTAAAGTTTCCTATACATAACTATTAAATTTAGAATTAGATCCCCCACCTCAGGAAACTATGACGGGGTTAAGTAAACATAAGTTAGTTATTAATCCTAATGATTTATGACACGAGCTTGACATTGCTATCAAAACTTCTACCACAAAGAAATGGCAGCAGACAATAGATGGAAAAATGTAAGACTTTTCATGCAATAAGTTGTAAAACCATGTGACAAAGCAATTGTCAGAAATCTGAAAAAGACCTTGAATTCAAAATCAACATTGCATACAAGGCCATTTCTCTTCCCCCTCAAAAATCAAAAGAGCTTCACAAAAGATTGGCATGCTCTATGAACAAATATTGTGATAACCAAATCCATCCCTGAATAAGCTTTTATTCCAAAAATCAATAAAATGTATTGTTAAAAGTAATGGGAAAGCAATAAATATTATAAAAGCAGGACAGATTG
Organism: Strongylocentrotus droebachiensis; assembly: GCA_035222895.1. Taxonomy (NCBI): domain Eukaryota; kingdom Metazoa; phylum Echinodermata; class Echinoidea; order Camarodonta; family Strongylocentrotidae; genus Strongylocentrotus; species Strongylocentrotus droebachiensis. The sequence continues at coordinate 859,539 of JAVYIG010000036.1, read as the reverse complement.
AATTGTAAACCATTGGTTAGGCCTACATGTACATTACAAGTATATTACATACCGGTAATGTCTTTTCTAACACATTACATTGTAATCGATGTACATATCTCGTAAATTACATGTATTCATAATATCTATAAGATGACTCCTTTCCACTGTAAGTTGACTGATATTTTCATGACTTGATACCATGCACTATCTTCATCTATTTGTGTAAAGTCGACATATTTACCTCTAGATTACCAATAACATTAAAGATGAAAAATTCACCTGATGGTTGTAACATGTTGAGAGCCCATGAGCAGAGACCTGCCCTAGTAGCACTTAAATGATACAATGAATTCCTAGTCTTATTCCATTGTTTAATAATAATATTTAACACAAATGAACAAATACTACATACTTCCCATTACATAATATTTTCTCCTCATTCCCTCCTCTACTTTCATTCCCAAATTCATCACTTACTATTTCATTTCTTCTGTCTATATATTAAAGGGATCCGGTAACTTTGTCTCAGATTCTGAAACAAAATTCTGGATTTAGCTCATGATGCAATGATAATTATAAACCTTTAGGTCAGTCAGGAACCCCATGACTTTTACAAGCCGGTCACCTGTCTGATTATCAAGATATTTATGATTGGAATTACAAATTTTGAAAACCGTTCGCCTGACGGTTTTCATAACACTAGTCTATTGGGGAAAACGAGTATGGTAAAACCGGTCACTCAAAGATTTTTACTCTTTTGAGGGCTTCAATATTACACCATATCACAGACACTGATAACACGAAGGGCCGTGTATCTCAGATTTAACATTGTTAAACGATCCCTTTAAAGTATAGACGGGACACATCATTTACAGGTAGCCAGAAGAACATAGTCCCTCAAAATCTTTATTCATGGACCCAAATGTTTTTAAAAATTTAACATACATGGGTCTATTTGATAGAGACCCGAAAGAGTTCAATGCTGACTCTCTACGATAGTTAGTTAGCGTAGAGCCCCTAATATAGGTCAGCTTCAGATGTAAGTGTAGATGCATGTGTATTTGTATTTTACTTTTACTAGGGAGGGGCACTGATTCTTTCCTTCAATGGGATATGAACGGGGAGAAATAATACTGCAAAGTTTCAGATATCATGCCCTTCTTATCCCTAATCATCTTGTAATGTCCGAGTGAGCTTTCCGTATCCCCTACAACATCCTGTTTGGATCTTCCCCTTTTTTTTTAAACTTGCTCTTCCTTTACAGTTAGGGCTAAACCAATTTGTTTGCAGATCTATGCAAATTTATCTTTTAACATTTTCAATTAATTTTTTTTTTTAATCATTTATTTTCTATTCATTTCCAAAATAATTTTGTAACACTCATAAAGTCCATCAATTTTTTTGTTAAAGTTCCAACTATCACTCATTCAATGAAAGTATTCTTAGGTTTACCATACGCTATTTCTAAAAAAGGCATACAAAGGGGTTATTAGTATCTGGCAAACAAATGTTACAATTTCATCATTTGACTTTTACTTGAAAATCATAAGTAACTAGCCAAGTATTACATCAGGGCACAAAACCACCCCAAGAGGGTTAGATACATACAGTACATATCACTTTTTGTTTTATTTTGTTTCGTGTATGGTTTTGTTTTTTGTTTTGTTTTGATTTTAGTTTACCTAATACATTGCTTGGAGAGTATTTCTATTTGCCTAATTTTCCCCAATTTATCCTGGCACTGAATCCATATCCCTTTCATGTGGAATTGTGCCAAACAGGCTTCCGCATCCTTCGGGCAGACAACAACTTTTCACTGTTTTTCAGAGAAAATGACAGGGAGGAGATTACAAAAAATCCAAACAAAACACCGACCATTTATTGATTACACCCCTGCCAATGTCTTTTTCTCCTCCCAATCTCATCACAAATACAAAAGGTTTCCGCTTGAAGCATCTCGTAATAGATGTTTCCGAGTACCACTGTGTCCGGTATTCCTAACATTCCAAACGTCGGCATGCTTAGTCCAACTTGATGCCCTTTGTGGGTGTTTTCTTTCTTTCCTTCAAGCTCGAGTAAAATACAAGTATATGGCATATTATGCATTTGAAGTTGGAACAGGATGTCGGGCTCTTTTGATATACTTTCCAGAGTTATACTGCTCTTTGCTGTTTGCTCCCAGGTATTTTGCACTTCTTTGAATAATTCTACATTCATCGTTATCAATAAAGCCAGCATTTCCATGTTGTATTATCATACAGTATGTTTCATACAACCCATTATATAAAAATCAAATGATTTTCTCCCTAGCTTGCCATAACACTATTCAAGAATTGTATTTATTAACAAAACTTATACAATCAATCGCGTTCATAAACTAAAGACACATAATAGCTCAGAAATGCAAGCCAAACTGAAAGGTTATGATGATGATAGTATGTTGATTATATTATCTTTACGATACTAATGACCATAATTGGCATACCAGTGAGCCACATGACCGTGGTCAAGTGACCCAGTGACCTCATAATGAGCTTTCTATATTTGTATTTAATAAATAGAAGGAGGTGGTCAGACCACTAATACAACTACACAAGTATTTGTCATCCTGTCAAAATGACAGAAATCTGCTAAGAAATGTATAAAAGATATATTTCTTATCTACACACCATCTTTAAGCTCAGGCCTCTGTGTTTGCGGAGAAAGAAACTTTGAACTATTATGGTAACTGCTCAGGTAAGAGTAAATAAAATAAAAGATAGCTATATACGTCTAAGAGTAGGCCTACGTGCATGGAGAAGAAAATACATGAAATAGTGGTTTTAAAAAATTACAACTGCAACTGTATTTTTTCTGATACAAAGATTAGTTCACTAGAGTTAAAAGACATATGAAACATATTTTGCAACATGGGTAATCCAGGGCCTACAAAATAACAGGCACCTGGGGCATAATTATGGGCACCCAAAAGTCAGGAACCCGAGATTTTTACACAGGGCTCATGCATAGAGACTCTCATCGGTTCCATCTTCTGGACCCATTTCCAACAAAATTTGAGTGGAACCACGGCTAATCGATAATGATATTATCAATTTTACCAACATTATCAAAATCACCTACAGGTGTACATGTCTGTAGCTGCTAAGTGCGAAGCAGATGTTTTGCTTTATACTATACATTAAACATGAGAACAGGTGAAGAAACAAAGAGAGTACAAAGTCTATAGTGGTAGTGGACTCCATTTATTGTTGAACTTACAGGCTTACATTTACAGAAAGGAGTGATATCAGTTTATCTGGAGGGATTAGAAATAATGACTAGGAACTGTTATACTACTTAAATATTGAAAGTTAACAGGAGAGGGATGGATGAAAAAGATAGTTTAAAGGGAATTTGGAGCTCCTACAATTCAAACGCCATCTAAGGAAACTCTTTCAAAGGCAAGGTAATATCAAATAAAGCAGCAATGAAGTGACCTTTCCTATTAATGCCGTTTTAAGTATAAAGTATAAAGTATAAAGAAAAAAGAAATTTACGCCATCTGTTTATCCCGTCACAAATCTCTGGTATCTAAAAAAAACTAAAAATTTATTACACATATTAGGTTCATTATACAGTATATGATGCAGATAAAGAATAACAGACCTTCACCCTTTATCCAAGGCAATTAAGGAATTGATCAGATTACTAACAAAACAGAATAAATAAATCCTATCTATTACTGATAAAAAAGACAGGATAAAGAACCCAGATTTGGCACAAAAAGAGAGGGAGAGAGTCGCTGTTATTATTGCCATCATTTTAAGTCATGGACAAAATAAATCTCTCATTATTTTGATAGACAAAGCCAAAGGTCAACTTAAAAATATTAATTTGGTGACAAAAATCCGGAACTGCTATAACTACTCCTCGGAAGTTTGCTGTCACTGTCATATCCTGTCTGGACAAACAAAATAAGCTGCAAAAATTTGACAACTCTAGAAATTGATACAAGTCCATGTATATCAAATTCTTACAATCAAGGTTATGAATTTATTTATTTGATAAAATTAGACTACAAAATAACTAACTATATAGAAAGGGAGGCAGGTTTAAATGTATCAAATTCACCAAGTCAAGGACATTCTTTTCTGGATTGCATTAGGCATGCAAAATGACTATTCTTTAAAGGAAATGCGGGTCTCAAATGAATCAAATTCTCAAAGTCAAGGACAAATTTTCTATATTTTGCTCCAATTTATCATCACTGGATAGCATTTCTTCAATATGAATAGCTGAGTATTTATTTGAAAAGGGAAACCTCTCTTCTGCCTATATTTTATAATTAAAGGCTATCAATTTACGTATTAATCATGAATTGAAGAAATGTACCTGGCCAAGAAGATACTCGAGGGAAATCGATCAAGAAAATAAAAACTCCACAAGTTTGAGGGCCACTTTTTATTGCAAAGTCATATAAACCATCCTTGTTTAATCTTTATGCATAACTGCCAAAGAACTGATAGGTACTTTATACAGAGGAAAAGGTTTTTATTTGAATAAACCTTTACCTATCTACCTGGGATATAATATTTCACCCATTTACTTACTATTTCAACTGACAACGGAAAATATGCAATACTGGGTTGGATAAGTGCCAAAAATAGTACAATGATATATGAAGCATACATAACAAGAGTACAAAGAACTATCTTTCAGTAACAGTTCAAGAATGCAAACATGCATATGAACGATCGTGACTGAAACTACAATAAATAGAAATACGCATTCTCTTCTGGTTTATCAGGTGACAATTCAGAAGAAATTTTGTTGCGGTTGTAAATAGTTTGGGCAAATCTATTATGTAAGCCAAATGTCACAAATATTTTGCATGTAATGATTCTTTTTCAAATCTTAGTTTATTGGTAGCAAACTTGGCGTCACTGAAACCTTACTATCATATAGAAATACAAACTGAGAACACATTTCTGTGAATGGTTAAATTTCCAGTCAGTTTTGTCATAAGTTTTGTTCTCAAGCTAAGAAATCCAAACGAAAGCCAAAATTGAAGTCAAATGAATTTAAACAAAAATTGAGATGATGAAATTAATTCAAAATTTGAAATTTTTGAAAACCATATTAGGAAAACATTTATTCAACGATTAAGGTGGTTCCTTTCCCTTTTAATCATTTCCTCTCTACACCAGTAGACCTTTAAAATATTTCAGCTTTATATATTCCATCAAAATTGATCCTTCAAACACCATCAAGACTTCAGGCCTTCAAACGTGGCACAGATTAGGCGTTACAGCATTAAAGGGCCCAAAGCCTTGATTCTAGCCTAATGATACATCAGTGAGCATCATAAATGCCCCAAATTTAAATTTATAGGTCAGAATAGATTATCTAAATATACCATATCAAATGCCTCAATTTGATTTTCTTGCTGGTTCCTCACACAAAATCACATGCTGATAACCTAATCTAGATTGATTTCTAATGACGTAGAGCAGCCACTTTTTAGAAGAGAGGTTTTTTTTCGTCTACACAAAATTACATGTGTTTACACAAATCACATGTTATAAATAAACACCGCCAAAAATGTTTACTTTGAATCATGTCCTCTTTTTTTCTGATGAGGAAGGGAGATTATGAAAATAATGCATCAGTTGGGGTGTATATCATAAAATATAGTTCATAAATCATAACAGAATTTTGTAATCAAAAAGGATAAGACCAGCTGTTGAAATATTTGGGGTACTTGTTGGAACACATCAATCTCAGGTAAACTATTTCAAATTAAAAGGGTAAATATGCTCTATGCACCAAAATGTACATAACAGTTTTCATTTTCAAGTTGACATTTTCAAGTAGATCTACTAATATAGAAGGGTGGATGGGGAATGTTACAATTTGCAATGATTATTTGTAAAGTGTAAACCATTGCATTACTGAAGAACTTGATCTTCAAACATCCCATGTCCCTGGAGTAGGAATTCCATTAACTTACATCAACACAAATTATTAGCAGTTTCCATTCTCAGAATCTCAATATAAACTTTTTTTGTGTTTTATTAATTTTGTTATTACAGCATTTCATGGGTTATTGTTAAATATCATTCACTTTCATCAAGATTTTTTTTAAACAAAATGAATATTCATTTTACCTCAAACAACTCCTTTTTTTAAATATTCATGTGCCCCACGGTAACGAGTTTGATAAATATCCTCTTCAATATTGCATGTTTTCAAAAGCAAATCCAACTTTCAAACAAATATTTATATGATTTTAATATTCATACAGTCCATGGATTAGAAATGTAATGATTATCATTTTATTTGTTATCATCAAGAGTCAAATTCTTGCTTTAATCCTCAAGGTCAGTTTAGGCCTAGCCTTCTGATGTGTCATAGTGCATCTGAGAAACATTTCATTTAATCCCCACAAGGCTCTCAATCCCTTTGAAGATGTCATAAGAGAAGTATCATCAGGCTTGACAGATTAGAATCCCTGGGTAGCGTCAGGAGCGAGTGACTGACGAGTGACTGACGCAACAAGCAAAATGAGTACATGGATGGCTCTGACACCGATTAGGAGGGGAGAGATTAGGAGGGGGGCAAGGGGATTTTTGGAGGGATGTGGGAGGGGGTGGGCTTAAGGCTTGATATTAATGACATATTGAAGGGGGTACTATGAGATTTAGCAGGTGGTTTATGATCGAGAGGAATCACTTTGACAAACTTTTGAGACTATTAATATGAAATGTGATTTTAAAAGAGTAAGCACAATTCTCATTCTATCATTCCAATCTATCACTTTTTGGATGAAATATGGAAGAGATTTGATCTAATTTTCAACACATGCATGCCTATCTGACATCATATCCTTGCTACAAATTTTAAGCAAATGGATAGAGGCCCCACCAAGACACAATTAACATCCTTGGCAATCAGTCAATTAACAGAACAGAACAGAACTGTATATTGATATTGATATTACATTTTCATGTCCAAATATTTTTGTCATACTTTCAAGTTATCACTGTTAATTTATAATCACGGTAAAGGCCTAAATTTCATTTGTAAAAGTTTTAGGTCAAAATATTGTATCAGCAATTTTATGCTTTACAGCCTGTTGACAAGTGATGATTACCCAAGAACTTTTTTCCCCTTCATTTATGGTTGCTTTTTAAGGAAAAGTAGGGGAGAAATCACCACTACCGCTAACCCTTCGATTATAATTTTCAGTTTCTATTCATTTATTAACCATTATTCCCTGTATTTATTTAGTTATTCTCTTGTAGTTGTTGCCGTTGCTACTGCTGATTCTAATGCCGTTTCCAGTTGCAAACACAAGTATACAATCAATGATTCACACTCAAATCTTCCCCGCTCTGTAACCATACACCCATCATAACAGGTTACAAGATGGAAATTTTCCATTCTTGGGAATATACGGGGGGATTAATTAGCACCTTGTGTATCAGACACGTCTCATTAAGCCATGATAATGCACCCCTTCGAGATCAAGGGATCTCACAGCTTAGATGGGAAACTGAGTCAGCGAGATGTGTCATGATACTCTTAATCTGTCATTTGACTATGTGTAGGTGGAAGATACACATGCGTAATTCACTGCTGATCAAAGAGACGTTTCTCACGCACAACATACGAAAATAAAGACTTTCAAGAAATCATGTTCCGATTATGTAATATGTCATTGTAAATGTTTGCAGGTTTCAAGGTGTGATGAATAAGGCTGCTGAAATTGCAGTGGGTTTAATTTCCATTTTTTTTTTTTTGATTGCCTAAAGGTTTGATTTTAACTGATTAATAGCTTGTAAACTCCAACCTACAACATGCTCGTAATGAGTTGTCTCTCTCTCTCAGCCTTTTTTCACTTTTAAAAAAACTTTAGCCCCCCCCCCCCCCCCCCCAAAAAAAAACAAAAAAAAAACAACAACAACAACAACTAATAAATACCTAATAAGTAAATAAACAAAATTGAAATGAAATAATAATTAAACAAATAATGCTACTTGGGGACCGTTAAGAGCTCTTTTTATAGTTCCACAAGCACTATTAACCTCAGCTTTGTATATTTTGAGCATTGGTACTCATCAGTTATAACAGATCTATACCAAAAAAGTAACAGCATCAAACAGCTTGATTTACTTTTGAATGTGTGAAGTATTCAGTTTTTTTTTGTACAGGGCATGTGATTTATACCGAGTGGATAAATAGATGAAAACAGAACAGCTTACACTGCATCATGTGTGCTTTTGTTGCATACAATTTCTTCCAGAAACAGTATTATACTTTTTTCTAAGTAAAGAATAATATTTTCTAATAATTATGTAATGTATTTCAATGAGACTTACCCTATTTCTGGACATTGGGTTGTCAAAGTCGATACCCGGAGCAACAAAAAGGTAGCCGCATTGAAGAGCTTTCTTTGGTTTCTGTAAAAACATAAATAGAAGAAGAATAAGATTAATCAAACATCAATAACCAATCAAGTAATAAACTTTCTATAAAACAAGTGACATTATAACAAAAAATATGGGGTGATATGCTAGGAAACACTGACTTTCTGAGATGTTTCACGTCAATTGGCACAAATAAACCTCACTGAAAAAATCAAAATGAGGACATCTAATTACTACATTAGGATTTTGGGGCATACTAATGGCTGTCATTATCACAGAAGGTCAATTACTGTCAAGGGGACATTCAGATTCATTGAAAATATTGATTCCTGCATTATTCAGTTCTGAATGTGCATCATTTTAAATACAATTAATTTTTTAATAACAAATGAAATGGTGATGAATGCCTCCCAAAGGGTAAAACATTAATATTGACTACCATATTCTATTGAAATACAGGTCCATTACATTAATATGACAAAACAAGATTTCAGTACAGTTTGAACAGAATAGGCTGATGCAAACAAAGATAATTCAACAGCTTTAATAACTACAAATGTATATTGAATTTTGTTTACAATTTGTATGTCTTCTTTCTAAATGACGTCATGAATCATTACTATAAATAAATTTCCATTTGTACTGACTTAACAATACCTCAAAAAAGATAGCAATACAAAAGCATTTACCTATCATTTAGAGAACCATAAACAGAATGTATCAAATTAAAAAACATGTTATCATGGATCAAATAAGATTCAAATAAAAAGCGAGATAAAACTTATAAGCAAGTCAACAAGCCTGTGAGCAATTTTATGAACATCGTGTAGAATAAGATCATGCCATAACCTGAGAGCAAGGTCCTGGCAGTATAATGACATTCTTTTTTTCTCAGGTAATGAAACTGAATGTGATTTCATAAGGATTAATGTTCATCTTGAACATGGCATTGTAAGTTCCTGTGTGCCTCAAGGTGGATAGTAGGACAAATATACAGGGCCAATGTCATTCCTCTTCCGAAAAATAAATGCTCTGATTGAATTGCAGCTCACGTCTCTGGCTTTATGTCTTGTTCAATCGAAAGAGCCAGTTATTCTCCTGCGTAGAATCCAATCAAAGCAGGAACCTGCAATATATATGATTTTCAGTACACTTCATTCATAGCTTTAATTTGATACATGTTGCCCCCCCCCCCCCATGCGTTATCACGTAGACTTTACCCCCCCCCCCCCCCTCCCCCTCCCTTTTTCCTCCAGCCCCAATAACAGGGTAGATAAGACATATTCCGAAGACTCTAGACTCAGTTTGACTCCTAAATTAACTAGAAAGAAGAGATGGGGTGATCATGCTGCTTGGAAGCCATGCTACTTCTCTCTCATAACCCCCCCCCCCCCCCCCTCCCAAACAAAACATTAATGGAAGGCTAAATCTAAACAAGCTAGCCTTGTATTCATCATGAAGCAAGACATTGAGAGTGCAGTCCCCTGGAACAGCCCACCAGATTGAGAAAATTGGGAAGTCTAAAAAAGAAGACATCCGCACACAAAAAGTGCAACCACCATGCGAGGCATGGCAAGGCAATTCTATGGTTTCTGTTCTAAAATTGGCATCCAATTGCTAATGGCTTTACAGTCCTCCTCCGCGTCTCTCTGAAGTGAAGTCTTGCTGAGCAGAGGCATGGAGGATTGTTGTAGGGAGACCGAGATGCTCTGCAATCTCGGCGTTTGATGTCATCGTTTTGTTGTCTGCATGACATCGGGGAGTATCCTAGCTATCGGGTTACCTTCAAATGTGCTTTTAATAGGAGGCGAAATTGTTGACGACGTACATGGCATGTTGCCATGGTTGCAGAAGCAGAGGACAACATATATGTATAAGATGAAGCCCTATATAGCTATGGAATAGCATACATCGTGAAGCCATTTCGACTGTTTGTTGTTTATAAAGGATCCCTAAATGCAAAAGCGCATATTGGAAACCTCAAAATAACTATCCCCATATTGTGTATGGGTCACTAAAAAAAGCTGCAAAGAATGACTGGGGAATAAGCTGGTATCTTTAATGTGAAATAAGAATACATCACATGATAAGTCATTATTTTCCTGTCAAATTGTGGAATACCTTTAGTATAGATGTGGACTCAAGCAGTGCAATTTCTATTTCAATACTTTACCAAGTCTAAAGTTCCTTAAAGAAATTACTAGATCAAATTACCATTCATTCAAGGAATCCATGAGTGTGGGCAGTAACCTGAATTTGAAATTCAAGGCAAGCCCTCAGATGTCAATTACAGTAGCTAGCTAGCGGGTCATACTGGTTAGTCATGGTGGCACAAAAGCCAAAGCAAATTATTATCACTAAATTTGAGATCGAAAGATTTCATATCAAGTCCTGAAAGCCTTAAATGATACTCATCAAATCCCTATGATATTAATATATTGAATAATCAGATCTGCATCTGTCTGTACTTGTTTCTTGTCCAGCCATGCTTACTACTAATGGCATCGTAATGGGGTCAACATTGCAAATTTGCCGGACTAGGGCCTGGATCTCGCACGATAACCCGGCTAATCGAACAGACCCGTTGCCCAGGGTGCATGCGGCCAATGGCAGCTAGCTTCGAGCGGAATTCCCACAATTCAATTTGCAGCGTAAATCTGATCAGTGGCTGCTTGAGCCGGTGCGTGATGAGGATGCCTGGTCGGTCTAGCGTTAAACAAGATTGGGATGGGTGATGATTGATCAGAGCAGCATGTAGCAATGCCAGGAACATGTGAATGTCTTTGGGAGCCTTTAAAGATAAACTTGAGTTCTGGTCATGCGATTGCATTGAGAAAGAAACAGTGTGGAATCGATCGGAAAAGGTTGATCATCTAGCATATAAGTATTTGTGTGTATTGCAAGGTTCTGGAATCATCAAAATGATAAGAAATTTGGCCAAGTCTTGGTTAAGTTACAAGCACTGTACACAGAAATACGTATATGGGACTACACGAACACGTGGCGTAAAAATCCGTCCCGATTTTTACGATGTTACATGCCATATTTAGAATATGAAGGCATTTGAAGAGCCAAACTTTTCAGGGAAAACGTTTTATCTGATGTTCTTTCACATTTGCATAATAACAAAGATAACGCTCACAAATAATTGTTCACCTCTTCCCAGAACTCAACCTTCTCTTTAAGAGAAATCAGGCCATTTTTCCCCCCAGAAATACAAAATGCTCAAACATACTTGATGTCTTTATATACAAGGCCAGGGTTAGTTACTCTGGGATCATCTGTAACAAAAAAACATCAGGCGGTGTTCAAGCTCTTTCCATTTTTCAAAAGGTAAATAGCCCCCGGGCTTGACATCTAAAATTGAATTTGTATCTGATTGCCTCATATAAAAATGAAATCATCATCAGAAATTGCTTCAATTACCAGATGTAGGCAAAATGAATATTATTTGTCCTCTCTCTCCCTCCCTTCCATCAGCTCTTTCACTCTCCATCCAGCTTCCACATCCCCTTCCCCCCCCCCTCTCTCTCTCTCTCTCTCTTTCTCTCCTCTCTCCTCTCATCTGACATGGTTACTACAACCTTATTCAATTACTATTTGTCATTACTTCAAACACTGAATGGGAAATATCATTTTGCTCGCCCCTTGGAAAACGAATTTGTAAACAATGACCATGAAACCAACCTAAATCAAAAGTACATTCCCATGAAATCAACAAGAGTTCATTTCATGACTCATGCCAACAACATGGCCGTCCATTCTCCCGCACAGGGAAATATCTAATAAACCACTCTCTGACTCTATCCAGACTCTATCCACCACCCGTTAAGCCCTTATATGCCCGCCATTTATGGGCACAATTCATCATCATTTTAGCTGGGTACATACAGCTGTTTGCACGAGTCAATTTCCCATTTGCAACACCAAAAAGTTAGCGCAGGCCCGTTGATTGGGATTTTAAAGGCTGTTCGGCTGAAGGGACAACTTTGGATTAGTGCAGAATGGAGAGCTGAAATTGCTTCCGAAAAATATGAAAGCAGCTATAAGTCATGCAACTGGAGCACTACAAAAGGTTTTGTTTATGCCTAGAGCACTAACCAGTTGATGCCACAATAAATACTGCAGAAATATATCATTCATAGTACTATCGTCTTCAAGTGAAAACTGACAATGCATTATCCAATTTCCGCAGGCAGTTCTTATTTTCGTTCATGTTAATGAAGATTCTTTAGATGAACTCCAAGTTGGTGTATTGGAATGCTTTGAATAGCAGCATATCATAGATTCCTAGTCGCTTTATATCATTAAGTTTAACTCTCACATTCAAAGGACATTGACTGTTTATAAGAGAGAGCATAACCTCTTTAATTCTAGTCAAACATCATAACTGTTTGCTTACTGTATGTTTTCAATCATCATGACTAATTCAATTCGGAACATGGGGAGTTGGTGTACTTTGTAACATAACAAAGTGCAAAAAGGCACAAACATATAAATGCTTGTAAACAATTTTAAGTGTTTGTTGCTTCAATGTCTTTTATTGAAAAGACATGAAACATAAGTTATCTTCCAAGAGCCAGAAGGGTGTTAGCTCACATCTTTTAAAGCCCCACTGTACTACTTATAATTACTTGCACCTCTTTATAGCAAACAATACCTAATTGGTGACCATTGGTCCCCCATGATCCTCTTTTTCTTATGTTAATTGAGAACTGATTTGATGAGATAACCACCTGTCAGTGACCTTGAAAGGTGGTCTAATCCCTCCTGTAAACTAGTACAGATGGGCTTTAACACAAAGAGTTAATACCCTTCTGCCACTCAACAGAACAAAATAACACTCCAAGACCATGGAGACAGAGAGTACTTTTCTCAAGTACATTTCATATATATGTGTTGCAATGAAACCGGGTAATGAACTATTGTGTTTCATCATCCGAATCCATGAAAATATACATGAGGAAATGGGAACTAGATCTTCCATTTTCAAACACACTCCCAAATTAAAGGTGAGGCAAAAAGTACAGTCAGTTCAAGTCCTGCATGTCAAGTCCGAAACATATCTCCAAGCACTGCAGATTTCCAATCCTCTCAGACTTCAAAATAAATATTTTGAAAATCCATTCATTGTCAATGATAAGTGTTGATCAAGGCCGTGGATTTGGTGTAATCATGTTTTTCTTGTTGCATCAAGTTGTTCTAAGACCACATGAAAAATCACTGACGACATGTAACAAAGCTACAAAGCAGGGATTCTTCCTGGCATACACCTACATGATTATTAAACTAGATGGAATTCGACTGCGCGCAGTCGAAAATGATGCCTCCGTTATAGAGCAATTTTACAAACCAAAACAGAAAAAAAAAATTGAATTCACGTTCAATGGTAATAATCCATTGACAGGTTCTCAGAATATTGTGATTACAAGCAATTTCTCATATACATATATGACCCTTTGATCTTTGACCTCATGACCATAAAATCTACTCAGTTCATTGGCTCTGCAAGATGTTCTGAGTTAAATAGTAATCCATCTGTCAGTTCTAATGAGAATGCGTTCACAAGCTATTTTTGCATACATAATGGGCTCTGCAAGTAACAAACATGACCTAATTTTGGCATGAATCCATCAATCGGTTCTTGAGATAACGCGATCACAAGCTGTTTTTGCATTCATAATGTGCGCTGTGGCCTTTGACCTTTGACCTACGTGCTCCAAAATCTAATCAGATTGTCTTCCTATGGTGATACACACTATCATTAAGTTTGAAGTTTAAATCTCCAGTGGTTCTTGAGATATTATGATAACAATCTCAATGTATGAAATTTCATAAGTTGACCTCTGTGACCCTTGACCTTTGACCTACGTGCTCCAAAATCTAATCAGATCGTCTTCCTATGGTGATACATACTATCCTTAAGTTTGAAGTTTTTACATCTCCAGTGGTTCTTGAGATATCATGATAACAATCTCAATGTATGGAATTTCATAAGTTGACCTCTGTGACCCTTGACCTTTGACATACGTGCTCCAAAATCTAATCAGATTGTTTTCCTATAGTGATACACACTATCACTAAGTTTGAAGTTTAAATCTCCAGTGGTTCTTGAGATATCATGATAACAATCTCAATGTATGGAATTTCATAAGTTGACCTCTGTGACCCTTGACCTTTGACATACGTGCTCCAAAATCTAATCAGATCGTCTTCCTATGGTGATACATACTATCCTTAAGTTTGAAGTTTAAATCTCAAATGGTTCTTGAGATATCGCGCTAACAAACTCAATACAAGGAATTTCATAAGTTGACCTCTGTGACCTGTGACCTTTGACCTACGTACTCCAAAATCTAATCAGATCGTCTTCCTATGGTGATAAATACTATTCCCGAGTCTTAAGTTTAAATCTTAGATGGTTCTTGAGATATTGTGATAACGGTCAAACGGGACGTACGGACGGACGGACGTACGGACGTACGGACGGACAACCCGAAAACATGATGCCTCCGGCACCACCTTCGGTGGCGGAGGCATAAAAATTATGCTAAAAACAAATACTAGTATGCTTGCCAAGAAAGACTAAACAACATCTGAAACTAGAATATTTCATCTGTTAAAGGTAAAACGAGTTTTGGTATGGGGTCATGAATTTGGTTCAAATGAACATATTGGAAGCATTACGCGATCCTACAATATTCAGTGATCGTTGTCGCGGTTGAAATGGAGTCTAAAGTTATGAAATTGTAAAGAATCACTATCCACCCAATTTTCAAAATTTCCCAAAACTTTGTATTACCTTTGAGAGCCAGAAGGGCATTATCTCTGTGCAAAAGTATACGCCCTTCTGGATCCAAACAGTGGATGTCATTCAAGTATATCCCTGTAAATTCATATATTCACTATGAATTTGTTATGTAATGTTTAAAAGTTCTGTAAGAAATATGAAGTGGAACCACAGGGACGGACATGTAGTCTGCAGGATAATGTGTTTGATGGGTTAAAGACGCTGATGAAAGTCGACACCCTTGATAGGTGAGGTTTAAGATCTAGGCCATTGTTGGGGTAGATTGAGTCATACAGGCAAGGTTGTGATGATGGAGCATGTCTACCTGTTTATGAACTTGAGATCTTTAGGGTGGGGTACAGGTTGAAAGAGAAAATCTACTTGTTTATGATCTTGACATGTTGGGGTGGGGTACAGTCTGAAAGATAAAATCTACTTGAGCATCATGGGGTGGGGTACAAGTTGACAGAGAATATATTCCTGTTCATGAACTTGACAGTTTGGGTGGGGTACAGGTTGAAAGAAAAAATCTACTTGTGCATGAACTTGGGGTCTTGGGGCTGGGGTACAGGTTGACAATGAAAATCTACTTGAGCATGAACTTCGGATCTTGGGGCGGGGTACAAGTTGCGAGAGAAAATCTACACAGTACTTGTGCATGAACTTGGGACCTTGGGGTAAAGGGGTAGAGGTTGACAAAGAATATCTACCTGTTTATGAAACAGAGATCTTGGGGGTACAAGATGACAGAAAACAGATATATGAATATAAGCTTTGAGATCTCATAAGGGTGGGGCAGCTAGTATTGATAGAGGACATGTACCTGTTGGGTCGTTCATGAACTTAATACATGTAGAGCTGGAGGTCGGTATGTAGTATTGGAGAGCTGGTGAGGGTGGGGTTCAGGGGTGGGTTAGGGCACCGTGTGGAAGAGAACCGGTTGGGGTGAGGAGGGATGACAAGGATATATCCTTACACAGGAAGGGATAGGTCTCCTTGGGAAAGCGGTTATGGGGGCAAAGATGATTTGATACGGGGGCTTAATATGGGCAATGGTAAAGGAAAGTCTGTAATGGCAGAAGCCTTCTGAACTGTCCATGAAACTTGGGAGATGGAGAACATTCGGTTCAGGGATGAGGTATTGCAATGTCTTGTCTGGCAGAGGAAAAAGTTGGTATTGGTGGGAGGGGTAAACCTTCACCCCAGCCCAGAAAGGACTACATATAGGCTGACATCTAGAGGAAGCCTATGAAACAGAGGTAAAGATGAAAGAAACCTGATTTAATAGGGGACGTTATGACGGTAATGGTAGATATAACCTACAGTATTACCACTTTCAAACTGTCAGTCTCCCAAGAAAATTAACGCACACCAACTTCAAAGAAATAGCCTGTAAAGATGTTCTCCTAAAGATTTGATACAATCTGTGACAGTGATCTATGACAAATACTAGTTCAAATTAGTGTGCATTGATCTACATCAAGAAATAACCAGTACATGTAGATCTGTTATCTTAAAGATTTGATAAGATCTATCACAGACCCAGACTGACAAACAAACTGTCGACGACAATGAGGGAGGACTGGAATTCAATTTTAAGATAAGTGTGACAAGTCACCGGTGTTGACCGGGCAGAGGGGTGGCAAAATGAGTCATGGTATGTGGCGCTCATTATGGAATGTGTGAACGTGTATTGGAATCCCTTTCAGAGCAGAAACTGGCTGAGGAAGGGTACTGTCTACAGAAAGTTGCGATGCTTGTGTGAAAATGCAAACCACATGGGTACTACAGGGGTAGAAAATGGGTACCGGTACTGCAGGGGAACCAAGAGGCTGTTCACACCGCAATGAGATAGCGCGGTCTATCGTAGCACCCCCTTTTTTCTAGCGCGCGCTAGACTGTGCTATCTCTCGTGGACCCCCCCCCCCAAGAGGTGCTCCAGTGGCACGCCGTTTTGGCTCGCCATGGCTCGCTGTTGGGCGGACCGAAACGATGTTGTACCTTCCAAACCGCAGAGATAGCAGGGTCTAGCGCGCGCTAACTCTGCCGGTGTGAACAGCCTCCAAGTAGGTACTACAGGGGTACCAAATGGGTACTTCAGGGAGGAGAATGAAATGGGATTGTAGGACATAAATGCTCCCCGCAACATCTGCACCGAGGTCAATTTCCTACACTAACTGAACTACTGACGTAGACCCTGGTTCTTACACTATTCCAATATGTAACCCTAACCGTATCGGCCAACATGTACACCTGGAACCCCTGAGCAACAATAATCCTAACCATATTATACCTTTCAAGAAATAAAGCCGAAAGTATTAAACTGTTGCTGGAGCAAGTACAGATGTCTGGTGTAACACAATAAAAAATCAAAAATTAAAGAACTGAAAGAAGAAAAACTTATTGTTGGGGGAAAGGGGGGAAAACATAATATTTTGAAAGAAGTAATACAATAGAGTTATCTCATGAATTTATTTGATGGTCGAGTCTGAATCCTATGAAAAATCAATCGCTCTCAAATTTCCAATGCACTCTGATCAACGTCGCGCAGCGTAGACAAAATATTTCTGTGTTGCCTGTTTATGTTTATGAACATTTTTCCAGAGGTTATGAACTGTGCTGCACTCTACCTATGCTGACAGCCAGCGCTGCAATAAGACATTGGATTTTTAATATCTACCATGGGAACCTAGCCTATTTAAACAGACTTCTGCATGAAAATTGAAGAAAATCATGACCACGTCTGCATGTAATCAGTGATTTCCTTTAAGTCGAAATTTAAAACATGGAAGTGAATGAAAACTGCACATATTTCCAACACTCTATTTCTTCTAAATATTTTCAAATATGAAATTAATGTGTTTTCTTTATCAAAATTTCACTCTAGAGAGGTAAAGGTGTCAGGTTAACGAGACTAGCGCCTCAACCTCACCCCCAGCATGACTCACAAGTTCAGGATAGCTGTCAGCGGCATACAATATGGTGATGACTTGTTTTCAATTTCAAATATCAACTTGCAGAAATAATTCTGTCTTTCTGCTAGTAAATGGATCAGCATCGCTCGTTCTCTTGTTTTCTATATAATATACGCTTGAACTCTGGGGTAGAAGTAGTCCTACTAGAGCCTAGGGAAAGAATAAACACCATATGAAATTACTGGATGACAGAGGGTGCGTTTGTTTTTCAAAATTGGCTTTTATGAGCAGTAAAATTGTCATAATCATGAAGTTAAAGATAAACTCCAGTAGTGGTAAAAAAAAGAAAATTAATTCTCACAGAATCAAACGAAACTTACATTGAATGTTCAAGATTACAAATAAATGACATGTGCCAAACAATTTTGGAAGAAAATGTATACTGGCTGAGTAATGAGCATAGAAAGACAAGGAAATCAAGGTAGTACCAGCCCCGACACCATCTGTGTTGTCCCATATATAGCTTTCTGTGTACGGTGCTTGTTACTTTACCAAGACTCGGTCAAATTTATTGTGATTTTGATGACTCCAGAACCTTGCAGTGCACACCAATACTTACATGCTACATGATCAACTGTTTCTGATCCTTTCCACACCTTTTCTTTCACAATGCAATCGCATTACCAGTACTAAAGTTTATCTTTAAATAAATGTAGGTTTGTGTGTTTGGTATATAGGAATACTTGGTGAAATTATATCTGGCTACTTGAGAACAAGACATTTATATATCAACTTAATAAAACTAGTTTTGAATCATACTATGTAGACAGTACTTTTAAATCAAAATGCCAGTATATGAAATTCAATTTCCTGGTTATTTAGGTATCATCCTTTTCTTTCCTTAGCTTTGTTCTTTTCTTTTCTTTTCTTCATTACAATCTCTCTCAGAAAAAATTCAAACTATACAAACCAAGTTTTTTTTTAATAAAAATAGATCACAATTTTTCCTACTTCATCTTTGAAATCCATTTCAAGAATAAGATGGATCTGTTTTTCTACATTGCGTCTCTTACATCCTGAATCGCATATATACCAAAAAGGATTAGGCTAAAATGTTATTAAAGCTATAAAATTCATATAACTACATCGTTTACTTTCCATGCGAGGCAAGCGCTAGCCAGGATTTCATTTTAGGGGGGGCGGTAGTGAGCACGCAAAGCGTGCGAATCACTTACAGAGCGCGCGTAGAGAGAGCTTACAGAGAGCGCTCCCTAGGGGGGAGGGTGCAGGGAGGGGGGTGTTTCCCCCACCCCGCGCAAAGCGCGAAAGCTTTGAGGTTTCATCAAATTATAAGAGAAAGAAGACGATTCGTTGTACCGTTCTCGACTCTTAATCCTTTTTCTTCCTACGTCCTTTTCCTTTCTTCTTTTTTTTTTTTTTGGCCGGCTTTTTTTTTTTTGGGGGGGGGGGGGGGACCGCCCCCACCACCCCCCCTGGCTACGCGCCTGATGCGAGGTCAGTCACAATGAGAGTTAACTTTAATGTGAGAAAGGGATCATTCACAGGGCTTCCTGCCAAGCACATTAATCTCCCCCCTCTTTGCCTTGGCTCAAGAGCAATTTACCTTGAAATCACAAACGTTTCTTTTAGGGGCTTATGAAACGTTAAATAAAAAAAAATACTCAGGAGCCATTCATCATGGATTAAGCATGTGTCTGTCTCCGGCTGTGTCCATATGAAGGAATATTTTTGTCCACAATCTGATGAGACTATGTTATCTTAAGTAACGTTTATAAAGCATTCCAAGATATCGCGCAAAGTATGGATAGTACGATTCATCATGTTTCCCAATGCGAATCTTTGTGTATAAAGAGAGAACTCAGCAAGGTTACACTGTATGGACAGGTAATAGGGTTCAATTAAGATTATTAGAATCAAAGGATATAAAACAGTATGAACACACCCTCTATGTACACTAAAAAAAGTCCAATGTATCATAGACTGGGAGGAGGACAAAGAATGAAAGAATACCTATTAAATGACAGGTTGACAAATTACAGATGACAAAAATATTTATGCAATATACAAGTGCGATTTTCTCACTGAGATTAACGTATTATATGGTTGAAAAAAGGCAGAGAAAGAGGGTATATTACACTACAGTTCAGAGTATTTATTGTCAAATAAAAATGCATGCATGGCGTCACACGTACAGGAAAGATGAGATACGTATGACTACACATGGGAAATAGAATGAACACACGCCCATTGCAACTTTACAATCAAGACTACTGTGCCCTGTCAATATGAACT
Organism: Strongylocentrotus droebachiensis; assembly: GCA_035222895.1. Taxonomy (NCBI): domain Eukaryota; kingdom Metazoa; phylum Echinodermata; class Echinoidea; order Camarodonta; family Strongylocentrotidae; genus Strongylocentrotus; species Strongylocentrotus droebachiensis. The sequence goes on along the minus strand of JAVYIG010000036.1, from coordinate 839,131 downwards.
TTCAAGAATAACTACTGCATACAAATGTGGGTTTCAGATTGTAAGTTACATGTAGATTACAAGCAAGACGTCATTGGACAAATAGCAAGGTCCAAAAGATGTCTATCAATGCTTTATTGTTGGTTGGTCCGCGCTGTTCAGAAAAATCTGTAATTTAGCAATGAGAGGGTGTTGAATATTGACACTTTGAGGTTCTTGCGGAAGCATAGTTTTGTTTGGCAACAACACTGAAGGGCTATTTTCTTGGAATACGATTGATTTGAAATAATCCATTCATCAAAATTCCACGGGGACTGGGTGTCATGCACGTATCTTGATCTTGTAAAACAAAATTGCACAGTGAACCAGAAGAGAAAAGGCAGTCAAACAATGGCAAGATATTGAACTTGGGCCATATAATATCAATAATAGCTACATGTTTTATATTGCAGAGGTATCCATCCCAGGGGATGCTGCAAACTTAAGCGCCTACAAAGTACTATTAATACCCTCGCCTTAGCCCAGCTGCCCTCTGGCGCTAAAAGCGTTCAAGGAATAAATCCTGACAAGGTCCCCATTTCCTACACCTGGGTAGAGAGTGGCAAATGTAGAATAATGTCTCGCCAAAGGACATTAGTGCCACAGCAGTACTTGAACCGCGAACCACTTGATCCACAGTCGAGCGACGTATCCACTAGACCATAACACCTCTACCATACTGTAGCTTAAATATAACTACATACATACATACATGTATGACATGTTTTCAAAAATATCTACATATTCTGTATTTGATGACAAAAACACTTTCCTATCATTTAGAATAGCATTGTATAAACATGTTAAATGTATTTTTAAAAGTTTTTCCTCTTAAACTTTTGTCTCTGCAAGAATACAGACGGTGGCATATATTTCCATGGTGTCCACAACCAGAACTGGCAGCAAACCAAGTCCAAGTACAAGTACCTGTTTTGAAATGGGGGAGTATATTATTAAACCAATCTATAAATATGATATGTGGAAGAAACTGAAACCTTTGGTACTGTTTGTTTGCCCCATTTCTGGCCTGTTGAAGGTATGTCTCGCTCAATATTGGCTTTCCATTACCCCACCCCCTAGTGACAACTTTCCTCTCGATGAGTCTAGTCTTCGTCCCAAACATGGTCGAGGCACAGGCCCTAAATTACACATCCGAGAGCTGAAATCTACACTCTAAAAGATAAGTGGGTCAAAGGTGATAGCGACTGAAATATCGTGAGCACACACAAAATGAGCACCTCTCATAAATGGTATCATATAGTCCCAAAGCTGTGAGATAATAAAGACAAGTTTTAGAATTTCTCAATTTGAACTTCATTTTCCAAAAGAACATCAAAAATAATTTCCAAAAGCTGAGTATTGGCTGAGATATGACCATCCAATAAATTTATTCAATAGGAAATCACTGTTATTTTGCTTTGGTTCGTAATGTACCAATGTAAGATAGATGTATTGTCCAATGTAATATCATGAAACTTATACGTACAATGGTAATTTGTAATGGTTTGACTTCATATGTATTAGAGGGATCTTAACAGCAGAAGAACAACATGTACTGTTCAGAGCCGAAGGGCATTATTACCGTGTGATAAAGTATATGAAAGTTAATGCCCTTCTGGCTCCTAACAGACATCACATCCCTGCAGAAGTGGAGCAATCGCTTCGCTTAATCTTCTCTCATGAAGATTACAAATTCTGTTGCCACAAGGAGAAGTATGTTCACGATATCCTTCACCAGGCAATTCGTGCAACAGGTCTCACTGATCCATCTTTAATCATATCTCTAGTCACATTCATGACTGCTGACTCACATTAATCTGACACCATACAACATTTCACAATGACTCATGTATGTATGATATCGATTCACTCCTCATGAGCATACACAGTCCGCAGACATTTACTCAAACAAACCAAAATATCGCCCCTTTACATCACACAAAAGAAACACGCCCACTCTGGTCACAAGTCATGCATGAGGCTGCTGTCTGTAGTCATCTGTTTCACTGATTATAATCACTGTGAATTTGTTTTAATTTCTGCTCACAACAATAAAAACTGATAGAGCAAGGTTCATACTGAACTACATAACTAATTCCCGATTCGCCATGGCAACGACAGCTTTGTTCTGCAAATTTGTGTAGTGCTCACACAAAAACAGACCCTGAGCAAATAGGGTGACAGAAAGGGATGAATTAACCCTGAGAAGTCGAATCAATGAGTCAAAATGAAAAACACACATGGAGGGAGTTCCATACCGTAAGGTATTGTCATCGAGTAGTTAATAAACACGCCTACTCAGGACCGCCGAACTTCACCTTCACTTTTTTCAATGGTTTTGTCTGTTGACATAAGCTATGCAGAAAAGTCATTCACTGTATCAGAGCAAAAGCAATCATAAATAACAATCTACATGTACATGTATGTCTCTCTCTAGCTCTCTGTTTGCCTCTATTTTCAATTTCATACTGTTGTATTATTTTTCATCAGTCTACAATCTCATGGCGCAAACTATTGTAATAATTCCTACTGAACCTCTTTCCATCACTTACAGTCTCATACCCGACACAACCATACTCTCCTTTAATTCATATTCTTTTTTTTACACAAACTCACGTTTCTATTTATATTTTGTTTTTCTTGTACTCTTATTTCATCTAGCAAAGGCAAACATTACAATTTGGACCATTCCCACCATTGGAATGCATGGGTAATAAAACAACTTAGTATATACATGTACCTGTGGCGTGGAACTAGTACCACTTTTAAGTCAATAAGGAGGAATGAAGCAAGATTATTTCAAATTTAGAAGTATTGGATCACCACTACAACACATTGAATTTAGCGTTAAAATGAAAGTATGGGAAGGCGAATCTGCCATACCACTTAATGAACATGATCATGACCTCTGCATGACCCCGGCACATTACGATGACAAGGAAACTCCGTCAAAGACCCGACCCACACAGCATGGTTATGATATGAATGGATGCGCCCAGCAGGCCGCTAATGTTACGGACGAATAACAACGCATGCATCCCTTTAGGAAGACACCATGGCGGTTAATGCCCTGTTCAGACTAAAGGGGATTTTATACGACACTCGTATAAAGTAACGTATAAAGAATCGTTGTTAGCAAAAGAAGCGTACAGACTAGGAAAAACATCAGATAAAGAAACATTGTGTGAAGAAACTTTTTTTCAGGAGGTCAATCAGGACAAGATACTGTAGCTAGTCAATCATCAGTGGACACTCAAGATGAGCCCCGCCCAGTTGTACAATTCCCAAGCAAAGTGACGTTCAGACTACAATGGAACCCTGATTCTTTATCCAGTTTTCATGTCAATTAATGCTAAAACATGTATTTTGCTATACAACGTTTCATTATACACTGTTTCTTTTTAAAAACACCATTCAGACTAGATTAAAGCCATTACTTATCGTATAGCTACATGTATACAATTCTCATATAGCTATACGATGAATCCTGGTAGTGTGAAAGCAAGGGAAGAAAGATGGCAAGCCAATCCTGCGCAAGGTGATGTTAACTTTAACAAGACCTGACATGGGCTTGCCTCTAATGACCAGGAAGATATTGGCTGGACGTGCTCTTGAGTCTTGTCTGGCTTAAGACGGTTTTAAACAAGAAGATATTATCCCATAGAGAGATGGGGCGACTCTTGTCTGTCTCATAATTTTCAGCCAAAACATGTTGCCAAGTTTACTTACTGCTTTTAATATCCAAACTATTTTGGTAGCATCTTCAAACTTTGGTCCTACTGATCATAAATATTTCTCATCAAATAACATATTGTCTGTTTTTGAAGCCAGGAGGGCCATAACTCATGAACTTATAAACACAGATTAATAATGCCTTTCTGGCTCTCCGCAGACAACATGTTGTGTTATCTTCATAATTATACCTCCCCCGTTTATGCGGATCATATGATTCCAATCAACCAATTAATGTCAGTGTCCTTCCACTAATAATACAAATTTATTTAGGAGGATAATATAATCCTCATAAAAAAAAGATTTTTGTGTCTTTTCCAATTTCCATAGAGCTGTGTTTTATATGAATCATACAATTTTCATCAAACAGTCAATAGTCATGTTCTCCCAATGACTTGCATAAACTTGACAAAAAATGACAATGTGAGATCCTTTTCCATGTCTAAACCTTGATAAGGTAGCCCAAAGAAAAGAAATGAAAAGACCGACTATAAAACCATCCCTCCACATTTCATAATCCTTCTAACTTTGAACAATTAAGCCAGCTGATTTGAATTTATCTACCAGTATCAACTTGAACAACTAGGGTTTACAAAGCGATTCTTCACATACCTCACAACAAGTTTGAAATCTAATTTAGGAGCAAAATTATTCTAACAGCCAGAACCTTTCTGTCCTCAAATCTGCAACAAATTGGCAGAAATCAGCCAAAGTACGGCCAATTTCTGTTTACATGTGTTAACCATCATAACATACCTTTTCCTTGGGTTTTGAGGAGGGAAAAAACGTTCTTAAATTAACAGACAAATCGATACAAATCTGTGTTTATCTTGAATGACCCAGATATTCTCTGTTCAGGATAGGTATCCGGCCTGATGCTTGACAAAAGTTCAGATCAGGTTAAACGTCAAAAAGTACAGGAGAAATGGGGAAATTGAATGGGAAGTCACCGGGAAAAATATGCATTCCAGCTTGCAGATGTCATTTTGACATTTGAGTTAGGACACTTATTTCCTTGATTCTAAAATGGCTGGCTAGTGCATGGTTGATCACATGGATCGGTAGTCCTATTTGTTTTGAAATTGTAGCAATGTATGCACTCAATAAAGACTATAAAGAGTTGATTTAAATGGCTCACCACATTATACAGTTGTGAGCTGCATTAAATAAAAGGAGATGGGTTAATCTCTTTTTTGTATAGCTTTCAACTTTTGATTCCATTTGTATATTTGCCATCATCAAATTCTTTCCTTAGCTATCCTGTCATATTGTAATTTCTATACATTACATCGCTTATATCAGCATTCGAGGGCCATCCTTGGTCAAATTAGATGGTTTTCAATGTCGATGCACTTACGCTTGTACAATGTCAAATAAAATAAAAATGCTTCCAGGCAATTGTTTGATCTCATTTGATAATTAAAGTTAATCATCATTAACAGACTCTATCTTCTAAATATATTTCACAAGGAAAGACAAGACTACAAAACCAGCAAACATAATCCTAGTGGGAAAAAAAGAATGAAAAAGGCATGTCCAACCAAAATGAAAGCAGGTGAACGAAGTAATAGGCACAACCGTCATCCCGAAAGTATGTACAGAGACTTTCCATCACATGCATCCTGGCAGACATGAGAAACCCTCTTACTCCGAAACAAACCTGGCTCGAAGCTGACTTTTTCTTTCGAGATTGGGGGAGAAAGCATTTTGATTTGAGAGCAGTTGACTTGACCCCTACGATCTAATTGACTCCCAATTTCACATCCCTTTGAGTGAGATGTTGAGGGAAACCAAAACCAAGAGGCTGCATGATGTTTCCATCTTGGAGACATCGGCAAAGACTAGATAGGGTGACTGAGAAATATAACTGATCTTCTTTTACGTCTTCCTCTTCCTTCATCTCATTCCTACATATGTACCTCACATGTATCCCATATATTCCTTCCTTCCTTCTTCCTCCCTCTGTTCTTCTTCTTATTGTACTTGTCTCACTTCCTTCACTTTCCTTTATTTCCTTTCAATCCTTCCCTTTCTTCACAAATCTTGTGTATTCAACTCTAACTGATGACAGCTTTAGCCAGACAATGTCAAGATTTATGTACCAGCCATGTCTGGTGTTCGGAGAGCCAGAATAACATTAGGCCTAAACTCGAGGTGTCAAAAAGCCAGAAAACCAGTAAAAGATAAAGACAGACCAAATTCATACACAGCTAGGGCAAAGGGGAAAATAGTATTAAGAAATAAACAAAGGAATAGACTGAAACTGAAAGAAATGGGTGTGTATCTGTACATAGTTTTGTGTATATCTATTTACAGGTTATAAGTCACCATCATTTTTGGGATGGCCACTAGCCAAGGTACATCTGGCCTTGACCTTTGTGCTCAATTGACCTCTCAGTTCAGGTCAGCCCTGTATGGTAGAAGTGAGATGGCAAAACTGTGTCATGCATTCCCAGCGGGTACAGTTTCGCTCAAATTGACTGCAGGTTGCCATCCCTCTGCACTGGGGTTGTTATTTCTGGCTTGCCAGGCCAGTTGGCTATCCCACACAATATATACATCTTATGAAATAGTTTCCTGGTAAGTGGTAGGCCTACAGTATATCTTTACCAATGGACAAAATATAACCTCAAGTGGTCTTTGGGGTCAACACTACAAAACAAATGAATTCAGTTATCTCTTCAAAGTCATTGTCTGTCCTGTTGAGGTTTTCCTGCGTGTGGACTTGTTGCTATGACAGTCACACCTATGGAAATATTTGTCTGAAAAGCAAGGCTAAGGCTCATTTGAGTTGGACTCGTGCCGCTCAGCACGTAATGTTGTGGCAAATCTGAATGATTTGTTTCACACCTATTCTGCAATTTGTATTTGATCAACTTGGTGTAAACTAAACAATGTGTGCAGACTGCTTCCATGAACTTTGTTCCTGATGAGATCTAATGAGATTACAAAGCAAGCACACAACATTGGTACAGACTAGTACAGAGGATTCACAGACGTCAACAGACAGAAGCTACCTCCTTCCTTGTCATTCTAATGTTGACAGATTCATGTAATGTACGCATGTAATGTACGCATGTAATGTACGCATGCATGTATAAATTGGTCATAGAAGTCAAGGTACTTTCCTTACCGTCACTGTATTGTCCATACTAAGATATTTTCGTACAGATATGGACAACATCATATCATACGCAAATATGACTAATATGGCAGATCATTTAATAAATGACCAAACATTGATGAGGTCTTGATACAAATATGATTAGTAAATACCTTTGGTGACCCACCATGTGTCTATAGTACATACATGTAGCCTGTTTTACCCATAAGCATGTATCATCAATACTGTGGGGCCTGCGTGCCAGCTGCCTATTGCAAGAAAAAGCCACATTCGAAAAACAGGTGAGGAGTTGGCAAACACGAATGTGTGGTTTTGTAAATGACAAATAAAAGAGCTTTGGAAAAACACAGTAAGCACATTGTCTCGTTTGATTTCCCTGTGTTTCATACACTTGTAAACATGTGTACATTCCAATCTGTTAGCTTTCATCTCTGGTTCTGTTGAAGTAGACTCTAGACCCTACCGGTCGAATCCACAAGGGGGTTCGGAGTGTCAACACTTATTGATTCACCCCACCAACAACTTGAGCCTCAAATCTTTTAGCAGAGGTGGTGTCATTCTCCTCATCTCCAGTACATAATAAGACTCCTCAAGGGCCATGTTCACATTCAAGGTCATCAATCTTCACGAACATTGAATTCCCTGGAAGATTAAGATTGCAGATAATCTCTGCACCCATCAATTCTTGAAAATAAGAAACCGGATATATATCCCAACAAAGCGATGATAGCTGAGTAGTGAACGTTACGTCTGCGTAGGCTCACATGTCAGTTTTTGAAGTAAATCTGCTGAGAGCCAGAAGGGCATTAATTCATGTCCTTTAATAGGATTATATAGCCCTCCTGACTTGCAACAGATGATGTTTTATTATCTGCAAAACATCACATAGGCCTTTATCCCTGAAAGTGTCAGTAACACAAGGAAAAACGTCTGTAAAAAAAAAATGAGAATAAAATCTCTAACATTAGAACCCGAAAGGCGCTAACTCATATACTTTCATACAGTTAATGCCCTTCTGGCTCTGAAAAGATGTAGGTACATTCTTCTTATTTTGAAGGGGGATGATTGATACTACGTATAACCCTCTTGCAACACTTACACATAGACCTGTATCCTACAGCTTGGTTTTCAAAAAGATAGCACAAATGCGGACGCGGCTGTTGAAGCCGTCCATGTTCCTGGTCATGTTTGGCTGGCATGCCAGAGGTACAATGCACAACAAATATTGATGATGTCAACAATGAGACTGGGAAGAGGGGATGGCATGACTTCCTCCAGCCTGCCATGAACAATGGCAGACAGGCTGAATAACATGGGTAAATTTACTGATAGAAAAACAGAGAAGAGAGGAGAGGAGAGGGTAGAGTGTGAGAGATGAAGAGACACACACAGACAGATGAGGAAGAGCGAACAAGATAAATTAAGAAAAGAGAGAGAGAGTGGGGGGGGGGGGGGATGAAATATATTTTCTTTTAGGGGCTATTACTTCTGGCTCCAAACAAGCACTACATGTATGCTGAACATGGAATGAACATGAAATGAACAAGATATGACCATGGAAAAATGGGATCAAATATTGATGTACTTGAACATGTATGAAAGCCATTCTCTGTTATAAACTGGGGTAAAAAAAAATTATTATACAAGAGCAATGAGACGGAAGAAGATTAAACAACAGAGATTGGTGAAAATAAAAGATTGAAATCAAATAGACAAACAAAGAAATTCCCAAACATTGGACAGAAATGCAGACAAGTTAATAGGAACCCACATGTTGGCCTACATGTCCACATACATGTACAAGTAATTGTGCAATGCTAGCTACATTGTGTAGCATGGAATACGAAGCTCTTATTTGCAGAGTACGATGCCCACACGCATTCATCATAATATCAATATGGTATGACGACAGAGGGTCAAAGAATAAAAGACCAATGGACCAGAGAAGCAAGCCCACACGTAGCATATTTTCAAGTATTTGCACAGGACCGGTGTATCCCAGTGGAGGGGGCATAGCGTGTAAACAGAAGCCGCGTTTGTTATCGTATTGTCCCCCCAAATTTCTCATCAAACACACTCAACCCACAAATTCAATGAATCTTCCCGTTTGATCTGCCCAAGTGTGTTGTATTCCTGATTGATCACATCAGCTATGGCATTGAGCTCAGCTCATCAAAGCAATTGTCTACTAAATGGCTGAAAGGAGAACCATAAGAGGGAGAAAGACAAAGAGAAAGAGAGAGAGAGAGAGAGAGAGAGAGAGAATAATAGTCTCCGGAAAATAGCCCATTATGTCCAAAAAGTCACTGAACTGTCAAAGCAGATATATGACTAATCATGTTTTGGAACCCCAAATGGTTGATGCCAATTTGTTGTTCCATTTTCGGCCATTCAATAACTAGAGCTGCTTTTGACAAACAAGGTGAAACCGACACAATGGGGTCAGCTCTTTAATCTTCCCCTAATGAGATATTATCCATTCAATCGCCCATTTCATGATGCCACAAATATGCATTACTAAACCTCTTGCTTTCACAATTCATTCAATACAAGAAGTGCTTCCTTTCATTGCGACTCGAAGATCTTTTTAAAAAAACATCACAAAGTTTAAATGCTCTAATTCCACATCAAATGTAAACAACAACTCAACAATAATGCTACATCAGAAATCAACAGAAATTGTAAAGTAGGGCATACTGGTTGGAGAATGCTAGTTATATTTTTCATTTGAAAGTGGCTACTTTGCTCGTATATTCATAATTTCTACCCTTTTTAGAAAGAAGTAGGACTTTTGGTTACGATCCAAACTTTGTTTCAAACTTTAATTGCTTCTTCTTTTCATGTCTAGGGATACATATGGTTTCTACACACCTGCTACATCCGCACGATTCAGAGTGTGTCAAAGAAAATTGTCTGTTGGAAAGGCCAGGAAGGTGTTGATTCATAAGCCTATAATTTAACACAACAGAATAAATATGAAGAAGGAAAAAAAACACTAACAGAAACTGGACAGATAGAGAAGTTCTGGTAAAGTGTACACTCTGGTCAATGGAGGCAATATATCACACACTGCCCCAACTAACATCCTCTGTATATACCCAGACAGGTGACCCCCTTCTCTGGCTGACCCTCTTGACCGGGACGAATTCCTATCGGTCAACAGACCCCATAAGAGAGCTGAACTTGACTTTGGCTAGCCATGCAAAGACTGGCTCTCATTGTCCAGTGTTTGGCTATCAATCAAGAGGTCAGCAAAGGCTAATCGTGAGATGAACGGTCTGGTCTGACAGCGTCCAGTCTGGCCATTGCAACAGCATTTAGTTTGACCACTGTCCATCCAGTCATAGTAAAATAACTACTATCCTATTTCTGACTAGAAGAAATTTCCATGAAACTTATATAAAGAAATGCATTTGAAGAATCATCTATAGCAAAAGGGGCATACGCAATTTGAACAAGGGAAACGCTCTCGGCGGTCTCGCCTGCATAACGCAATTCAATATGATAAACCAGAACGTCAATGACGTACATTGTAGTGCTCATCCGCATCTCGCAACAACAAATATCGTGGTACACTTTTGAACTGGTCAAAAAATAAAAATGTGATGCCCTGGAAGGGACATAATTTCATTTCATTTGCATAAAGTACCATAAATAATCAATGGAGCAAAATCTCAAAATTCTGTGTAGAAGTTTAGTGTTCCAAATTTAGCTCTACCAGATAAGGCAAACCAAATCAAAATCGGTCAAGAAATGAGGGAGAAGAAGCAATTTTTGTGATTTTTAAATTATTTTTGGAATAAATTTGCATTATTATCATAATTAATCAATGGGAGTAAAATCTCAAAATTCTGTGTAGAAGTTTAGTGTTCCAAATTTAGCTCTACCAGATAAGGCAAACCAAATCAAAATCGGTCAAGAAATGAGGGAGAAGAAGCAATTTTTGTTATTTTTGGAAAAAATTTGCATAAATTACCATTATTAATTAATGGAGAACAATTTCAAAATTCGGTGTAGAAGTTTAGTGTACCAAAGTTAGCTCTACCAGATAAAGCAAACCAAATCAAAATCGGTCGAGAAATGAAGGAGAAGAAGCATTTTTTGTGATTTCAAATAAATTTGCATAAATTAGCATAGATAATGAATTTCACGATTCTGTGTACAAGTTTTAAATCCCCCTCCTAGCCCTATCATATGAAACAATCAGAATCAAAATCGGTTGAAAAATAAGGAAGCATTTTGAAAATCTTGATGATGATGCCACAACATAGTCCAAGTCTGTTGACCTGAAATGACCTTTGACCTTGACTTTGTGATCTGAAATTCTACTCACATGATTGGGGATACTTGATTACCCTATAGTCCAAGTTTCATTGACTCAGAACTTATACTTTAAAAATTATATCAAAAATTCAAAAACTTAACCTTAGGTTAAGTTTTCGATGATGATGCTACAACATAGTCCAAGTCTGTTGACCTGAAATGACCTTTGACCTTGACTTTGTGATCTGAAATTCTACTCACATGATTGGGGATACTTGATTACCCTATAATCCAAGTTTCATTGACTAAGAACCTATACTTTAAAAATTATATCAAAAATTCAAAAACTTAACCTTAGGTTAAGTTTTTGATGTTGACGCCGTCGCCGTCGCCGCCGCCGCCGCCGTCGCCGCCGCCGCCGTCACCGGAAAAGCGGCGCCTATGTCTCGCTTTTTGCTACACAGGCGAGACAAAAATCATATAAAGAAAATGTTAAAATAAAGAACTAGTTTAGAAGCAGGACAGTTGACAAGACAGCTCACCAATAATCAGTGCACACTGATGACAATCCCTGCCCAGTTACATGGTTTTTGTATGATAAGACATTCAAAAGAAAACAGGACCCGATGCTTTTAATTTTTCTTTCTTCAAAAAGATGCTCAAAAGTGCATTTCGCTAGACAATGTTTTGTTTCACGACGACGATCAGTCCAGAAAACAGTAATTACTTCATGAATAGCTATGTATTTTTCATACAGCCATACAATGACCTTTAGTAGTCTGGACGGGGAGGGGTCAGTCTGACCAATGCTCATCCAGTCATAACAGAAGAGCTAGTTCATCCTCATTTGACAGCATCTGCTGTAATCGTTGGTGATGCAGTGATGGGAATTCAATTCACAATAGCCAGCTGGACTATGGATTGCACTGGAGAGAGAGCAAGAGAGAGCAAGAGCAAGAGAAAGAGAGAGAGAGAGAGAGCTAGAGAGAACGAGAGAGAGAGAGCTAGAGAGAACGAGAGAACGCGTGTGAAGAGATGGGCATGCAATTCACTCCTGATCGTTACAAACACCATGCTAACACACTCTGAAGAAATGCAAATTGAAAAGAGGTTTCTCATTAAATTTGAATTAGCGCTCTAATTGCAGGGATACCGGAATGATGCGTCTTACGAGTCCTTTCAATTATGAGAACTGATGCAGTTGATATATTACTACCACTAGATTATTACACAAGCTACATACATGTACATGTACAATTATTAATAAAACGGGCAAATGACAAGGTACAGGATAAATTATACAATCAATTATATTTTCACCTCCTATTTACTTCTCAGTCAGTATATGATTTAATCATATCCATCAATGCATGGCTACATACAGTAATAACATAATCTAATTACAACATCATCAATATACATGTCTACAAGATTTTAATGACAAATGAAGTTATGAGCGCACTTTTATTGCACAACTCAAATAGTATCAATTTGTTGAAATCTATACAACGGACTGAGCTGCAGACTACCACACTCCAGGAATAATCTAACATCTCCATGCGAGTCCGATATGGTGACACTTCCTGAGCTTACCCAAAAATCAACATTTTGAGGGATGTGATCAATTTTTAGAGCTGTCCCGATTTAAATCCCCTCACTATAGCACCATCGAAGGTCAAATTTCGCCCGATATGCAATCAACGATGAGCAGACAGATACGTGAGAGCGCTTCCCAATCGTTTTAATCCGTAGGCACGACCATACAAATATTGAAAAAGCCTGGATTTTATTTGTAATTGGGGTAGGAGAGATAGAGTCATGTGGCATTGCAGATAACCACAGCTAAGCTGAAGGGGTGATCTCCAAAAACATTACCATGAAAAGAGTTTTGAAATATAAACTCATCTGTCTGATGATCCCCCCAAAAAAATTAAAATATCACACCATAATCTGTCCGACGGCATAAGAATGTTTGACTTTATTCAGTCAAAATTCAGGACATGCACAAGGCCGTTTACAGCTGATTATTTGATTAAACCTCTCTAAATCGGTAGATCCTAAAAGAAAAAAGATTGCCACAATGTACTTAGAGGATTAATGCCCCTAATAAGGTCTTCTCTTCAAATGTTGGCAGGATTAATAGGAAGTCGTTTTCTTGACCATTGTATTCATAGAAGGTATCTTTCCATCAGTGCTGCATGGCAAGTTAAGTCCTTGGCTCGCAGGGAATGTCGTAATTATGTTAAAGGGATTTTATCTGATTACTTCAATCATTGTGTAGTGGGCTCAATGACAATTGTACTTCTGTCATACAATTGTCACATGTTGATACAGATGGTGCATGTACTCTCGTCACTATCATTTTCCAGTACAAAAACTGCCAAGCACTTTTTAAAAATACAGCTGGAAGGCTCAGCATCACACACAAACTTATCACATATCACCAACTGCTCGCAAAAAGCTTTCATATTTCAATCATTTCACAAAGCTCATATTTAGTCAGAGGATCCTATCAAAATCTCAACAGGGATTAATACTGAACATGAACTCCTGTGGACGAACCATCACAAGACTTTCGCTGAAGCTTAACTTTCTTCAAATATTCCTTCACATTGCTCTTTCTCTCTTTATCCCCCTAAAAGAACATAAGTAGGACTTACGAAGAGCTTAGTGCAGAACATGAACTCACTCTTGTAATCTCGCATCAATACATTAATCCCACAGAGCAGTCACGTACAGCACACATGACCCCATCAGCTTGACGTAACACTTTCACACGGCCACAGCAACCCTTAACCTGCTCTTGATTCCCTCAATGTGAACACAACTCATGCAACCTGTACATAATCTTATTTGAGTGATATTAGGGTTGCCCATCATAGCAGCACTCCTGTGTGAGGGGATAGAGCAGTAACATTTAGGCGTGTGTATTTTCCCCCAAATAGATCATTTTGGATTACTGTAAGTCGGAACAACGTTTTTTGTTTTCCTAAACTTTAACAAGTATCTTCACACATCTCCCTTTATCATTTATAGGGGATATGGATGTAGAGGGTTGTCCCCTATTACAGCAATACCAGCAGACAGTTTGTAGACCACTAAGAATGCCTCCCAGTTTTCCTAGGACAGATGCTGACACATCAAAGACACTAATAGACGAGTGTCTTCAAGATGTGAAAGGTAGATAGTCCACCAGATCAGCTTTTTCAGAGGGAACCAGCAGGAAAACTGAGCAGTGAGAACAACTACTCTGTGCTTTCCCAAGACAGATCCAGACACATTTAAGACACTCAGATAGACATCTTCATAAAACTGAAAGGTACGTGTAGTCCACCACATCAGCTTTTTCCGAGCGGGCTCGAGGGGGAAAATTGAGCAGTGGGGAGTGGGAACAACGCCTGTTTTCCCTGGAGTCCTGGACAGATCCTGACACATCGAAGACACTCAGACCGGCGTCTTCCAAGATGTGAAATCATGGCGATTTAACTCCAGACACACAGGTGTGCTCCAGTCAATTGTCACCATCCTTGTTAATACAGTAGTCTCATCAAGACAGACTTAAAGGCTAAGTGAGTGATAATTAAAGGCTCCAAACATATTGCCATGGCCGTCAAAGTAGTTGAATCATTTATAGATTTGGCTTAGCTTGCAAGAAAAACACCTGTAAAAGTTTAAAGGAAGTTTGAAGAAAAATGATCCAGTGTTAAATATTTCAATGAGAATAGAAAATTGTATTAAAAAAATTGGTCCAAAATAACTGTAAAAATTATTGTTCATGCCATGAGTAAAGAAGTAAAAGGAATTAAATATTTGTCAATGTTGCTTCCTGTTTTTCAACATGTATTTCCAAGAATGTAAACAACAACTAGGATCTTTAATAATAGACTAATTTTACATTTCTAAGAAAGAAATTGAATATTACCTACATACATGTATGAGAGTAAACACTATTTGATATTAAGCTGTCATCTAAGCACAACTTGCACATGAGTGCTTCGAAAGCCACCGAGCAATCAAATATGGTGATATCTTTAACCTTACTTCATAAGGTATAGTCAAATAATTGCATCATTAGTTATTTCTTGTCCCTTTTTTTGTGATCTGTAACATTGGTCCGCCAACATTTTACCTGTATGTATGATTGAAAAACTTTTACCATATGCGGAGAAGCTTTCGCAAGCTGTGATATGGCAGATAAAAGCAAATAAATGTGAATTGTGAGCGGAGGGATGACCTGCGTTAGCCGATGTACTTGGTGGTGTGTAAGTGATAGGGTAGTCGCATCACCGGCCTTACACCTAACTATCTGCGTGACTGCGTCTTTGAACACACCCTGATGCACTTGCACCACTTCATGAAGATACTGTACATGTAGCTGAAGGGTTCGTTCACATATAAGGCGGTAAGCCGTGATAGTTCCCATTAGCGGTCCTTTTTTTTTTTTTTTTTTAAATAAATTGCCAAGTGGGGAAGAGAGAAAGTAGCAGCATGCACCAAAGTTCTTGGTAGTACTCACTGACATGTGTAGGTACCCGGTACCTGTGTATTTTAAGATGCAAGTACATGAAGTACTTTGTCATGCTTACAAATCAGACCTAGAACCGGATTTCCAAAGGTATATGTGAACGAGGCTATAGTCTCTAATCTTGACAACAAACATGTACATGTAATCAATTACATTATTTCAACAGTAACATTTACAAACAATTAATGTGCTCCACATGATCAAAAGAAATTGAGGGAAAAAAATTGTTCCGCTTCTTGTCACAATCACGTTATTCCATTTTCCACAATGTATCATCCTTGAATTTTCTTCCTTAAACCAACCATAAACTGTTAAAGAATAATCCCGGACACAATGCTTTATTATTCTACCCCACATCCTCTGTTGCCTTTGAATGTAAAATCAGAAGGAAAAAATCAAGTATTTTTGTCATGAAAAGAAAAATAGAATGTATACTCAGTTAATAGTGCCAAATGAAGGTCTCTGCTCAATACCAACTTTAAATTCCAATTACAAACCTCAAACCACTAAGCAAATATTATTAGGCGGCATTGCCAGAATTTTGGAGCATTATTATTATTACAGGAATTATACTTTAAACTGTGTTCTACCCACATAACTAACCTTTCTGTTTGCACAGGAAATATATATACAATGTAAATAATATGTAGAACTGGTACAAAGTATCAATTTCAAGTTTTCATAAGTCACATGATCATTACTTGTGGGATCGAGTGATTCTCTATTTTCTAATACTTCCTGGAAAAGAAGAAGAGGTATCCACCCACTTCTAATCTTAGAGCCCAAGGCAGTCCATTTGATATTACTCCTTAAAGGGATCGTTTAACAATGTTGAATCTGAGATACATGGCCCTACGTGTTGTGTTATCAGTGTCTGTGATATGGTGTAATATTGAATCCCTAAAAAAATTGCGCTTCAAAATAATCAAGAAGTGCCTCAAAAAAATTTAAATTCTTTGAGTGACCGGTTTTACCATACTCATTGAAATTTGAAAGTTACATTAATCTTGATCTAAGGAGACACGAACGACCGATTGAAATTTGAAAACCATTTGGCAAATGGTTTTCAAATTTGTAATTCCAATCATAAATATCTTGATAATCAGACAGGCGATCGGCTTGTAAAAGTCATGGGGGAATTGGAGACAAAGCTACCGGATCCCTTTAAAGAGGAGGTTGAGCTCTGGGGAAAGGGGAACAATATTTTGTAAGCCTCTTTATTCTTTTTACGTTGGTGCTAAAGAGTATCAAAGGAAAATAAGTATCCACTGATAAGGAGGGCTCTTCAAATGCCCTAATTTTCGAAATATGACAAGTAACTGCTCAGGTTGTGGACCACAACTTTCATGCCACAACTATATGTACATGTAGTCCCATACAAAAATGTCTGTGTATTGTACACGTGAATCTGAGCAAGACTGAGCCAAATTCTTATCATTTTGATGATTCCCAAACTTCACAGTATACACCAATACTGTGCTACATGATCAACCTTTTCAATCACTTCCGGACAGTTTCTTTCACGTTGCAATTGCATGACCGGAACCCAACTTCAACTTTTAAGAATTAAAACCCACATTTCCAAAGACATTGTCACCACATGCTAGAGCTATCTTGTTACAATCCTCCCACTTTGTACCATCATTATCCTACATCTGCCTCGGGTCCCTACTTTTGCATTGTCGCGCAGACGCATTGATTCTCAGACACAACAAAACGCAGATCCTTGGAACTAGGCTATGGTTCCACCCACTGAAAGCAGGTCAGGGGTAATGACCTTTTCCCCTTGAGGCATTCACAGATGACATCATCATGTCAATCGCCGACCTTGGCGACCTCTTGTATTCACCCCAATCTCTTCAATACACACTCCATATCACAACAACTCCCATCATTTGCTATCTATAGGAAACCAGCTGTTGGTTGATTTCGGGATAGATCAAATAATAATATTCCATCCTTGAAAAGTTTGCATTCATCTTCTCCACCATCAAAATAAACAAATTAAAGCCTGCAAATTACAATGGGTACAATTTTATCATTTTCTCACCATTGTCCAGTATTCTATCAAAAAGAAAATTAGTGACTGGCCCCACGGAAAGCTTGATAAAGATAAGCATGGAAATCAACCATGTAGGCCTGTTCAATGATAGCATACAGTGTAGTGTTTACAAATTTTGTATTGATAAGTCACTACTTTAACATTTACTCTCAAAGATGTATGTGTTATTATCAAATATACATCAGTCATCTCTGTATTAAAAAGGATTTCATGTTTACCTTCATATTTGGAAGTTGATCATCCTACATGATCTATTTATTATTCTTTACTCACGAAAGTCACATGTATCCTTAAGTCACTACTATAACATTTACTCTCATATGTGTTATTGTCAAATATAGATAGTCATAGATCTCTGTAAAAGGATTTCACTTTTACCTTCAAATTTGGTAGTCGGAACATCCTACGTGATCTATTTATTATTCTTTACTCACGATAGTCACATGTTGGGCCTACATTCTGACTTTCTAGATCAGTCCAAAAGGGAGGTTTCTCTTCGGATCTGGAAGTTACGACACTTTCACTTTTCCTTCATCATTCATCAATTTGAATGGAATGCCCTGCCACAAGCAATTCAATCTGCTAATGCTTGAATCTTAACTTTTCAATCGAGAAACAAAATCTAACCAAATTATGCCCCCAATAGAACAAAGTTATGACTCATCAGTCCTGTCTAGCTCTCCTAAACATACGGTGTGCAGAAAAAGGAGGAGGAAAAAACATGCGCAAGTCTCCAAGAACAGGCAACAGGCACTACATGTATGTTGAGTTAGACAGCAGCCTATGAGTATGATACATGTAAGTGAACATGTTGTATGTTCCGAAAGTAAGAAGGGCATTAACCAAACGCTAAATAATATGAGTTCATACATAAGGCCATGTAAAAAAATATACATGTTTAGCGTCCCCGCCCGCTTCCTTTTTGGTGGCCGCCTCCTATTTTTTTTTTTTTTTTTTTTTTTTTTTTTTTTTAAAGATAAAAAACATGAAACTGCTAAAATGGATCTATTTCTGATTTAAAAAAATAAAAACAAATTGTCGGCCGCCATCTTGAAAAATAGCCCGAATGTCAGGGGAAATGTACCGAGCGGCCATTTTTAGCGGCCATTTTGAAAGAAAAAAAAAAGAAAAAAAGGGCCTCCTCCTTCCTATTTTTTAAAAAAACAGGACGCTAAACATTTTTATTTTTTTATTTGGCCTAATATGCCCATCTGGCTCTCAACAGACATGAACAACTCCTGCTCTTGACTCAAGGGTGGTACTAGCCTATCCGATAGTAGCCTATAATCTAGGCGGAGTGCCGAGCTTTTTTCTTTGCTGCTAGACTAACCCTAAGCAGAACGTCTGATACGGCGAGACTACGAACCGTGAGTCGCGAAGCGGCTCACCGCCTATAATCACTGGTCTAGCGTTAGTCGTTGTTTTTTTATTATCGACCTTGAATCCGTGGCAGTTTTCGTACGAAAAACTGCCACGGATTCATGGTCGATAATAAAAAAACAACGACTAAAGCTAGACCAGTGAGTATAGGCGGTGCGCGGCTCACGGTTCGTAGTCTCGCCGTATCAGACGTTCTGCTTAAGGTTAGTCTAGCAGCAAAGAAAAAATCTCGGCACTCCGCCTAGATTATAGGCTAATCCGATAGGCGTCGGACTAAATGGCAAGTGTTGGGAGACTGACATCGGCGCGGGCGTTAGCCCGAGCGCCTATCATCACTGGTCAACTCATCATTATTCATATATGTGTATCGTATGTGTGACGAGCGTATTCTCATGCATGATTCATAAGACTAGCCTTATTTGGTGATCGATCACTTTGATTCAACCAATCAAATATCATCTCCTGGTTCCGCATTGCTCATTGGCCTATTTTGGTCCATGCTACATAAATATTCATGAAAGAGCTTTACAGGGGGTTCGTAGATTTTCTACGAACGAAACATGGTACATAAAAGAAAATAAAACTTTTCGCATGCACCAGTGATGATAGGCGCTCGGGCTGACCGTGCCACTATCCATATAAACGTGATTAGAATACTTGTAAAGCCCGACGCATATCGGATAGGCTAGGGTGGTACCCGTACATGTATGTTGCCGCACCTGCAGACTAATTTGCAGGTGCAATATGTGGTTTGTACATGTAAGCATTGTACGTTCTTCATATCCACAACGCCTCTGCCTCCATCCCCCCATCCCTCCAAAATGAAAACACCCACAAGGAGGAGTGGTTAAAGATTAATAAGAACCTTGAGTCACTCGGCAAGTTCTATGAAAATATGAATGAGATGTTTAATAGTGGGACCCCATCTTGTAAAAGAGCCTTGGTTCGGGCCTAATTCAATCCTGGTACGTTAATTGGTACCATTTTAAAGGATAATTTGCAGCCCGCCCTAAATCTAATTTCCACCTGAGCGACGGAACACGATCCACCTCTCCACAGTACATCGGAGAATTCCACATGTGTACAACCACCATGCACCAATGTAGGCCCTACATGTAAACTGCATGTCAAGTGCAACTGCCGTGTTCTGAGAAAGACAGCTTGCACTGTCATAACACAGGCCTTCAACAATTTCAAAAAGAAAAAGAAAATCTCTCATAGTGCACATCTGCTGTATTTCAAGCATTGATTGAAAAAGCCATGGGCTAGAAAACAATGAAAGCTGCCATGACATGCTGTATAAGCAGTATTTATTGATAGATGTGTTGGATCTGTCACGCAACCTTTTTACTGATGCAAAACGTACACACATGAATGTACGTCTTACTGTTTTCTGGTGAGTTTATAATATAGGAATGGCAAAAATACAAATTTCTCATTTACTTTCTACCCTCTACACTAGTCTCTACACAACTGGGTGTTTTTTTTACTGAATATTTCTGCTTATTATTTATCACATTTGCCTTTTGGCCTCTCTTTGCCCTTACATGATGGTTTAAAGCATCATTCAATAATTTGTTTTACCTGAACAGTGAACACAACCCTTGTTACACAAATGTTACAGAACTTTAATTTATATACTTTTTTTTTCTTCTTTAAATCTCCATTATACTCTATATATAAAGCAAAATCCTGAATTTCAAATTCACCATTCCTTCACCCATATCAAACAAACCACACCCTGCACTGTGAGTGTCACAAATCAGGATAAATCAAGCATATCAATAAAACAGATTGAGAAAATCATATTCTCTATTCCACATCGGAATTAGGCCAAATTCCAAAAGAAAGACTTTTCCCCGATGATAACTTTCACATTTCTCTCGATACTCCAGCACTGAATCCCATTTAATCCATTAAAGGCTCGTTAAGGACTCCTTGATTGACAACATAATGCACAAGCAGAACCGAAGACCAAAATAGAGAGGTCCTATGATTGGCAACTAGGCAGCAATTTATGAACATTAAATTCCAGCATAACTTTTTAACATTTAAAGGTATAGACCAGAGAGTAATAAATGGTGATTTTAGAGCCTACATGTAAATAAATAGCAAGAAACTTTTGATTTCAAGTGAAAAATGAAACCTGATACAGTCTAGACTAAAATAAAGAAGGGCCTTGTTGTTGCCAATTGCAATTTTCCTTCTTGAAATCAACTTGTTTGTAATCAAACCTATAACTTCGCAAATTTTATACAATCCACAGTCCTGTCATTCATCCAATATATATCTGACAAAATATAAGGTAATATTCTTTTTCTCCCAGAAAATGTTTAAAATGTTTAAAATTGTATTTGGTATTTGTTATTATTGCAAATAGTGTAAATTCAAATTTCTATTAAAATATTGAATCAGATTCATAGATTCTGATTTGAATACAGTTTGTGTCAATTTAACATTGATATCATTTTTGCTATATAGACATTGACAACATCATCAAAACGAAATTCAGACATAAAGGTAAACAAAATCAATTGTCTCTTTCTCTGTCTCTGTCTCAAGCTCGCCCTTTAATTTAACGTATCTTTCGGCTGCCCCAAAAGGGTGTTACTTCCGGTCTTAGGGCTCCTAAACCAAAGTATATAACACCTCAGGCTCAGCTTGGACATTTGCCATTAAATCTCAAAATCACTGCTGAACTAAAATAGATTCCTAATTGGGCCTCGTCCAACATTGAACTTGAGCTTAAGGATCGGTGAAGTAACCTTTAACATGAATTTCACACGAGGTTAATTGAAAATGCTTTTACGACCAAATTGCAAGTACGATACAGTAGCTACTTTGGGGAACATTCTTCCTTATTTAGGGATAGTGTCTGTGCCAAAAAGTTGTGTATTTAAAGATTATGTATTTATAAATGAAAAGCGTACATGTAAACGTTTGTTATGTCATGTACATGTATAGGTTCACTGGGGCACGTACATCATGTACATGTACATTGCATTTCTGAGAATTATCAATTCAAAAGATCCTATAAGGAGGAACTAGTATGATAACAATTAACACAAAAAATACCCAGATTCAATTAAAGTCTTTCAAGAAAGCAAGACTTTGATTTCAAAAATTCACTCTCTGAAGTCTGCAAAAAAATACTCGCCACGATGCCAGTCTGCAAGCACAAACTTCAATTTGTACACTTTACCACAAATCCTAAAACCTTGAGGAAAGCCTAGGTACGTCAGTCTCTGGCTATGTCAGTGGTAGCTCAAGTAAAGAGCCTATTGCAGTCTCACAGAGCAAAAACTGTTACACACACAATGGACGGACCGACCGACATTGGTTTGTGCTGACAAAATACAAAGACGTTATGCAAGCACAGACTCCAATTTGACACTTTCATAATTCCTAAAACCTTGATCAGAGCCTAGTTATGCCAGTCTCTCGCTGTGGCAGGAGTGGCTAAAGGACAGAGCCTACTGTAGTCTCACAGTGCAGAAACTGTTTACGCACTCAAGAACAGACCCTAAATTGACGCTTTACCATAATTTCTAAAACCTTGAGCAGAGCCTACTTATGTCAGTCACTGACTGTGTCAGGAGCAGCTAAAGGCCAGAGCCTATTGAGCACTCAACGGACCGACATGGGTTTGTGCTGGCAAATACGAGGCCGCTGCCAAGGCAGTGAACTCTAAGGTTTCTTCTCGGTTTCTTATTAGTCTCTGGAGAAGGTTGTTTGTTGCTTCACCTTGGCTGTTTTACTGCCATGCAAGATCTCAGGGAAACCCAATCAGTAAGGACATAGACCAGACCATAATAAATGTATTGGTGAGGACAGCTTGCCGATGCTTATGTGTATAGTCTCCTGTACATCTACCAACTTGATGCCTGCTATTAAGATATGGGTACACTGTTTGCTGTGCGCTATGAGTTTGTAACAACATGAAATGCACAAAACTTGAATTTTTAATGCATTCGGGATGTTTAGGTCAAAATTATTGCTCAATATGGCTGAAGTACAAACAAGATATAATTCTCTGCTAAATATTACTTACTGACCTGAAAAATGAAAAAAGAAAACTCAAAATCCTTCATACGGTGCAAATCCACAAAAGAGTGTAATTACCGATCCAGTTACATGTTATAGGTAGAAGGAACGATACTATGGTGTGGCGGAGAGAACAGAATAAAAGAAAAGAAATTCAAGAGCTGCAGCGAGCCAATGGCGGGCTGCTAAAATTTATTATATTTAATATTATATTTCCATTTTTCAAGGCATCAATCTACTTCGCACATTAGCTGTTGCTTTATCTGACAAACATTATGCAAGCCTTTGTGTAGCCTATCCGATAGGCGTCGGGCTAAATGGCAAGTGCACTAATCGCGTTTGAGAGACTGACATCGGCGAGGGCGTCAGCCCGACCGCCTATCATCACTGGTCAACTCATCATTATTCATATATGTGTATCGTATGTGTGACGAGCGTATTCTCATGGATGATTCATAAGACTAGCCTTATTTGGTGATCGATCATTTTGATTCAACCAATCAAATATCATCTCCGCGTTCCCCATCGCTCATTGGCCTATTTTGGTCCATGCTACATAAATATTCATGAAAGAGCTTTGCAGGGGGTTCGTAGATTTTCTACGAACGAAACATGGTACATAAAAGAAAATAAAACTTTTCGCGTTCACCAGTGATGATAGGCTAGCCTTTGTGTTGTCCAGGGTAACTTTTCTTCAAGAAGTATGTATGGAATTAGTTAACTGGTCCATTGGGTCCCAAATAATGTTTGTTACTTTGTTTGTTGTTTTTATGTTTGCTTGGGGGGCAGTTTTGAACATTGCAGTCACTACGAAGTATCTCGTCTCATCATCAATCATCATGTTTCATTCCACACTCAAGTTTTAATTCTACCCTGTTGAAAATTTCGCCAGAAAAGTCGTAACAGGAATCTCAGTTATTTTAAGAAGTACATTGCACTCATGTTAGTGACACCTTTATTTGTATGAACAAGGACATACACGGGGATCACATGTCAGAGTCGTATAACGGCGCAGGGGTTCAAACATTCTCTCAATTCTGCACGTACACAAAATGTGGCCCGTACAATGTGCACATGAAGGGCATTAGAGAGTTACAAATGATTTAAATCTCCTAGCTTACGAGAAGAATGCATACAAATTGCACATGTACAAGGTTCATGACCAAGATATAGCATATCAAGTCCATAAATATTTGTTTAGACTGTATTTTCCACAGCGTCTGCTTAGAGTCAAAAGAGCGTAACTCATATTCTTACACACAGACGGAACGCCCTTATGGTTCTCAACTAAATGATGCATTTGTGTTAATTCTCTTATCATTCTACCATCTACACTACATATCATCTGTTTGAAGCAAGGGCATTCACTCATATACAGTCAGACCTGCTTTAGTGACCACCTATCTACAAAGACCATTTTTTATTCCCTTGAAAATGGTTTCATATTAAAACATGTACCGGTACTAAAAGAACCTGTACATAAAAACCACTTTTCTTGACTCCCTAAGGTGGTCTTTAAAGACAGGTTTCACTGTACTTCAACTTAGAGTTAATGCCCTTCTGGCTCTAAACAGACTTATACTTATAGTTCACCTGCTGAGAAGACAAAAGATACAAACTCAATTCACACCATTTACATGTACGTACTACGCATTACCACCTTTCTGATTCTCAGCAAAATACATGTTTTTCGGGGTAACAATCTCTCTTATCATTCTAAACACACATATTACCAATGATATTAGGAGATATGCTCAGGGACTTTTATAGCGTACTGATAAGATCTGTTAGTGTTAGAGCTGTATTCAAACTTTTGAAGAAAACAGATCCAAAACAAAACTTGACCCTGGCCCATTGAAAGGTAATCTACATGGGTCACTCAATATTTACTGTCTATTTAAAGCTAGGTACACTGTACAAGGCTAGGTAGATATTTTTTCAAAATTACCCTGCAAAGTGATAAAACACTACCTAAAATTTTCCAAGCTGATACATTTTTCTCTTTTTTTTATTTGGGGGGGGGGGGTGGATTTTTAAAACTAAAATCTGATGTTTGTACATTTATCTTTATTGCTACAGTGATTCAATATTTATCATTAAATGCAATTTCATCAAATCATTTTTTTTCTTTCTCAGTAATGTAACACATGATATCATTTATTTTGGGGTAAAAAAGTGGTTCATGGACTTTGAATTTGACGTCATGACATAATCCATTTGCTAAACATTTGCACTCTGATAAGCCATTAATGTTGCAATCGATCTCAAATATTAGCATGAGTTTGCCTTGTGATTCTGAAAAACACAAGCAAACCATACAGCATGCAATTTGTGAATAAATTTGTACCCATTCCAACTCAACTTTTTGACCCCCATTGAAAACGACCCTAACTGAGTTGCGTGTGTGCATTGAATTCACCGAGATAGTGAAAGACTTTAAATGAAAGGACTGGTATAATGGACAATGGTCAACAGGAAATTTGGGGGATCAATTGCAAAGATTGATTTGCAAAAAAATGCTAAATCACAGCAAGTCACTTCCATTGTGAAGAACTCGATATCAACTGTAGAAGAAAAGTTGTTTTGTCATAAAGTAAATTGTATTATGTTCAAAGAATATAAATTGTATTATGATCAAAGATTTTAAATTGTATTATGATCAAAGATTTTAAATTGTATTATGATCAAAGATTTTAAATTGTATTATGATCAAAGATTTTAAATTGTATTACCGGTATGTATCATCAAAGATTTTAAATTGTATTATGATCAAAGATTTTTAAATTTGTCAGTATATGTACAATGTAGCTGTACCTGTACTGGTCCATGTACATGTATTTCACAAGTCTTTTGAATCCAACAGTCTGTGACTCCAATCCGGGCCCTGCTGTGACTTTTTTAACGAGATTTTGAGTTCTCACCACTTACAAAAAAGACTCTAAAAATAATCATCACAATGCGTTCAACGCCAGGAGAAACCCTTCCCACCATAAATCTCCAGCAGACAAAATGCGTAACTACAGCAGCCGAGGAGTTAATCAAATTCAGGAAGCACGGCCCAGTGATCAAAGAATATATAGTAAACAAATGATTGGGACAAATGCAGTTTCTATTACCTCAATAGAAACCGATAACAGGAATAATGATCGTCTTCATGCATTTCAAAAGATATAATTCATCTGTTGAGGTTTTGTGGTTTTCATTCCAATTTTTTTCTTCGACAACCTCTCCCTTTTTATTTCTGGCTGTTTTTTTGTTGTGGTCCCAATCCTTCATCTGCAAGTTGGCAGCTTCTATGTGCAAGGTGGCATGATGGATGGGGTCAATTGCTGAGTGTATGCATGTGTCACACTGCCTTATTAGCATTACAATGCAGATGAACCATAGCTGCTTAGTGTACACGTCTGCACCACCACCAACACCACTACCATCATCATCACCACGTAGGCAAAGAGACAGAGGAACACTTGGTATTATTATCGACATGACGTGAAATTACGTCTGGAATGCAAATGATCTTTGCATCCATTGATCTTTGTTCCTGATTTTAATCTTTCCGCCAAAAGATAATGTTTTCGTATCTTGGCAATGGAGATAAATCTTGCCATACATCATGGTGTAAAATTGAATGCCATGTTTGTCATCATGCCTGACGTATGCTTTTGTTATAGGCTGATTAATGGAGCTGATGAAGCTGATAAACATCATGTGGGTCTCCAAACGTACCTGCATGAATTGTAGGCTATGTTGTGTAAATGATTTGGAATTTAATTCAGTTCAAACTTCAAAAGTAATGAGGGGCAAAGACTTGAGCACAATAATGGTAGATGCAGTCATAATCCTTTTGATGGTCTCATGTAAATGATATTGCCTATTTGGAGCCAGAAGGGCATTGATGTAATTTAAAGGTAAAGACCAGTATCGGAAACGCCCCAATTTCAAAAAATGAAATGGAAGCTCTTATTATCAATCATGTGAAAGAATATGTTTTGACTAATACATGATGATAACATTTTTGCCGGGAAACCGCCTACTAATTGATATATTTGGTAAATTAGTTTATCTCCATGGTCTGTGAGAGATAAACGCACGTGTCACGCACGTGTGCGTATAGTCCCATATACATCTTTCTGTGTACAGTGCTTGTAACTTTACGAAGACTGGGCCAAATTTCTTATCATTTTGATGATTCCAGAACCTTGCAGTACACACCAATACTTATATGCTAGATGATCAACCTTTTCTGATCGATTCCACAACGTTTCTTTCACAATGCAATCGCATGACCATAACTGGACTTTACCTTTAACACGGAGTTAACGCTCTTATTACAACTATCATTATTGTAAGATGAGTGTCTGATCTTGTTCCCCCCTCGCAATCACCCTTGGTGCACAAGAAGAGATGGCTCTGTCTTATTTGTGCATAGAAGAAACTGCAATTATTATCATGCTCAACCTTGAACATGTTGTTAGGGATGGCCATTATCCATGAGCTCTCAGGGGTAGGGGTGTACAAAGTAGCCAATGATGATGGGGATTAAGGGGATTAGGAATCCTTTATGTCAATAAGGCCCATTGCCAATCACATAATCCTTCAGACAATGCAACATAGGTGCTTCATTCAAAAAAGCTGGACAGTGGGTTTACACGTATGTAAGGCCTATGTGTAAAGTGCATATTAAATCAGAGAGTTATTATGTAGCACTTACATGTGCACAATGGCAGAAACTGTAGGTTACCTTGGCCTACATGGTCACCCTGCCTCATCACCTCGTGCAGGTTTAGAGAACAAAACATTGTACCTCAAGACCTATGACTGGACAGTGGACAGAGTACCCTGAAAATGTCAAACAGTAAATGTAAACAGGGAAGACTGCACAAACTCCAGTCTGTAGGGAAATACTTTTACACTGTAGAGAAGACAAAGGGGCATGGCACATATGAAAGAGATGGTAGCATACTAGGGTCTGGCAGCTTATAAGATTTAGGTCTATATTTAATTGTGGACTAGCTGCCACAGCCCAGGCCTGTACGTTTAGCTTCTCCAGGCCTGTACATTTTTTAGCTTCTCCAGCCATTTGATTTGGGAAGGTGGTTTAGGTCTGACTACAAACCCAATGTTGTTTGTTCAATCATTGGATAATGAATGTATTCTTTGCCAAGTCCATGGCAACAAGATTATTATTATTATGATTTTTTGAAATGACAAAATGGAGCTGATGCTTGCAGTGTTTTACAGAGGGTATATTGACTATATCATTCAGGTGCCCCAGAGGTCAGTCAGCTGTCTGTGTACAAGCCAGACCAATAGGATAATACCTGACGTCACTGGCCTCCTCCCTCAAGACGGCTAAACTCATCTACAATATTGATTAACCTCTGGTTCACTCTCTCTCTCTCTCTCTCTCTGTCTCTTGTACATCAGTGACTCTTCATTTCAGTCATGAGTCATCTAGCCTAAATCCCAACGGCTGCAGTGAGATACACCAAGTAGAAGTTGAAGGTATGGTGGATGTATCAGGTGACCAAAGGACAGTTTACAATAGACCTGTCATCGTCAGCTTGAGATTGCCAAATAACCTGCTATTTTAACTATCACGATCGCAAATTATCCAGTTAATTTGCGTCTTCAATAGCCCGCAGTTGCAATTAGCAGGATATTTGGTCAAGATAATCATCCCAAGATATCTTGGGCGAGTTTGCAAAATATCCCGCTATTTGTCCGGTGCGTCTTCAGTCTCTTCACCAGCCCGAAGACTCGCACTATGCGAGAACGCTGAGCAAAATATCTCGAGCTAATTTTGAGGTCGAGTCTCGAGCTGATGAAGACGCGATTTGTAACTTTGTGCTTATTTTCCAAATCAGAAATAGCGGGCTGTTTGGCAATCTCGAGCTGATGAAGACGTCCACTGGTCTTAGGTGTTCTTGGTGGAGAGAAGTACAGTGGACATTTGATAGCATGAGAGATAGAGATGATCACTCGAGCGGTCTGCTCAGGTCAGACAGTTGCACTTCCTCTTCACTGGACTTCCATATATATCTGACATGTCAACGGCTCAAGCTTACCATGTTCTTGAATACAACATACTGTACATGTACAAGCCATGCCTGCATAGGCCAAGTCTTAGAAAGAGTTGCGATTGATCCAAATCAATGGCAAGTCCTCTAAGAATCGCAAGTTTGCAGTCTCCTATCTCTTTGGTTGATATCAACTCTTTGTAAGACAGGGCCCTGAAACGCACAATTTAGTGAAATACACAGAAAAGAACAAATTAGCTCTCCTAAAAACATTACATTTTCAAGTTCAGCAAAGTAATATCATTTTACAATAGAACACCTACAATAGAACACTCATACAAATAAGGTAAGGCCTTTAAATATTTGGACAAGAAAAATATTTTCATATTGTATCGTTGAAGAGTAATCAACACATTACCGGTACATATTCTGGAATTATGGAAGATTGTTTGACTTCAACTACCTTGTAGGGGCCTAAAGTGTACAATTGTATGTGAATTATTTATACATTCCATCCGAATCATCTCCAGACAGTCCTTAGCGAACTGCTTCTTTGCAGAGCCTGGGGCCTGTGTCACATTGAGCATGTTGATCCCACCAGTCTGACTGAGAGAGCAACATTCATATACTTAAACTTTAAATCCGACTGTCCATTTTTCTCAATTCTAAATATCATAAGTTTAAAATGCAAGAAAAGTAGGTCAATTTATACAAAAAATATAAAAAATCTGAAGGTAAATAGAGCTCAACAAATATTTGTCTACAGATGTACATCCAATACAATACATTTATGAGATGTGCATCTTTCACCTCCATACCTCTCTGTTTTTGTTTGGAGCGTGCCATCTGTATGCATGCCGACAGATCACAATGTAACAGAATGAATTGGATGGCCCATCCATTTCGGATGTTTGCATATTTGTCAGAAATTCATGCGGTGCTCTTTCATGATCTGTCTGTCTCTGTGTTCCGATGAGCGATGATGTCTGCTGCCTGACATTTTAGAACATCCCTAACAAATTGATTGAATTATATTAATAATGGATTCTGTTTTTGAGGACATATGCTCCACCGTATTGACATGTAGTCCCAAGCATATACATGTACGTACGTACATGTACATGTATGTAGTCATCATGAGACATAGATTAGAGACTAATATTCAGTCAATGTCAAACCAGCTGCAAACCAACCAGAAATCCTCAAAATTTAGGGCAAATGGAGGAATGTCATTATCTATTTGGTTTATTTTTGGTCTGGTGTGAATTGGGGTATACTACGCATTTACTCCTCTTTAAATCAAATTTGTAAAGGAAATCTCCAGTTCAGAAAAATATGATGAGATGAAACAGAAAAATTCTAAACATAAATCTGTTCTCTTTACTAATAATTCCTCTACAGGTGTACATGTACATTCTTGATTTCATCAAAGAGTTATATTAGGCAGAAGCATAATAGCTCCTTGATTACATGTAATGACATTTCTATAAAAAAAATGATCTTTATTTCATTTTAGAGCCATTACAAAACCATTATTATTATTGCACAACTATCATGCCAAGATTGCCAAGATTGCCAAGCCTTAGCATGAAAAAATTCTAAGTATTTGAACATTAAACTAAATCCCTACATGATTGCTTGTGTTGTCATAAGGATCTTGCACAAAACTACAGTGAATATAAATTTCATAGAAAGATAAATTGTCACGTCATATTTGTGGGTCGTTGTGCTTTAGAGAATTAAAAGAATTTGGGTGCATTGTCAATTTGTATGTCCTGATGGTTCCTCGCCGCCCTGAATCAAATACATCAAATAGTCAGGGACAAATAGAGAGCGGATATATGACGATACAAACCAATACTATAGAAGATAGAAGAGGAACTGGTCTCGCTCTGATAATCATTTATAATTTGGTGAAACCATTATTTTCTCTTCGCTTTTTCTTTTTAACCCACAGTGTTACTGTAATAATACTCTTCAATGAATTGTATTACTACACGAAAGGCACACAAATGTAGATTTAACTGAAGTGCAATACCTGTATGTGTTGTTTTTGCACTTTTTGGTTTGAATGGCACAAGCAGGAGAATGGCAAACAACAACAAATCACTGTCCTTTTTTATGATGGGACCTGAGAAGTATGTACATGTAACTATGACATAAGAATGCCTTTCAATTAACACCCAAAACTTGTAATACTCAAGCAGGTGGCTTAAGAGTTTTCATCTAAAATTGAAAATGTTTGAAATTTGGGCGATTCTTTTCATGGGATGTTTCTACTATACAGTCTGAAAACATGGGAATCAAATTGAACTATTTAAAAAAAGAATCAAATAATTTGTCATCTTCGCCAAAACTCAACCTCTTTTATAGCCTCCATGGCCATCTGGCATAGATTAAACACATACAGTAACTCAGGACAATTTTATCTGCATGGTTGGCAATGACATTTGAAAAAATCATTGAGACGTACAAATCAACGGTAGGTTTACATGTACATGTACATGTAATGCACACAATTATCACAGAACGCTAGTACTGTACATACAATACATGTACAATGTAGTTTTCACTATTCCCAGATCAACTGTCGTGCATGTACAGGTATGATGTTAAGTTATTCTCTAATTCTCTGTAGTACCACAAGAAACCTCCAATGTTCCTTTTTTAAGGCAACATCATTACCAAGATCACAACAAAGATAGGAATCCTAATTATTTAGATTTTTTTAACAGGAATTGTACTGCTAGAGAAACATGAGGGTCTACATTTTGATTAAAAAATAGTTGGCCCCATTTCCTGCAATTTCCTCATTTTCAACCTCATTGTTCACTGCTCCTCTTACCACAGAAATGGGACAAAATAATTTGAATAAACAAATAAACATCCAGTTCCATTCATCCATAACATGTACAATTATACATGACTACATTATAGGTCTACATGTACACCCTGTACATTGTTACATGTAATTTAAAGAGTACACAGGCCCATGGACAGGGTTGTTACAGCAGCCCATTGCTGTCAAAATGCAGTTACACAATTGTATATAACTGTAATCTCAGCACTTCAGTACCTCCCACCATTGTGACCAGTCTCTCTCACATCCCCTCTCTCTCCTTCGAAAGAAAAAGAAAAACCTTACACACAGGACTAAACAATAGCCGGACCCTTTACAAAGGCCCTGGTTCTGTTTACAACACTTCCAGGCCTAGGCTATATAGCTGGCCGCAATGCATGGTAGAGTACATAACAACCAAGCTCTGTAACATTCCAGGCAAGCTTAGGCCCTGATTAGCCCAGCCCCTGATTTGCATAAATACACACAGGACTATTCTCACACCACCTATTCACACAGACTTACCAGAATAATTGTGGGGAAGGGGTAATTGCTTCAGAGGTTTCAGCCAAATTTAGACTCTTTATTATAGTTTTGTACAGACATTCAACAGTGTAGGCCTGCACTTTATATTCATGTACACATGCATGTACACTACTGTAGCTTGCATTTTGTTTTGCCTTGAGATCATGTACTAAAATATGTACACCAATTTACACCTAAGGCTACAGGTACACATGTAATTGTAAATAACCTGCAATTCAGGATCTCTATGACAGTAAATTTATTTATCAATAAGAAATGTTGCTTTTTACAAATGAAAAGATTTTTTTTTTTAATTCTAACTGTTAAATAATACAGCTTTGCACATAATTCATGCACTTATCTCAAGGATATGTATTTCTCATTCATAAAAGTATTACTAGAGTCATGTTCATGTACATTGCCTGACAATAATGTACTGTACACATGTAGATAGGCCTTCATTTGGCGTAAGGCATTACATGACTGCAAACACTGTACACTGTACTTCTTTAAAATTTAAAGATCAATTCTTTCATGATGCAGACTTAATTCTGGTCATTAAAACTTAATCCCTCTAATCCTCATCAAGGCAAAACGGTTGTCTTGGAATGCGATCTTCAATGTCCTGTGCATGTAGTCTTGTTTAACATCAAATCAGACCCAGAGATATATTGTAACAGTTTGACACTAAATGTATTGTTATGTGTGAGACACTAACATTATGCAACAACCTGCCCACATTTCTTTTACTATCCTAAATTTACATAAAATGTAAATGTAGGCTTCCATACAGTAGATGTGTAAGCCCTACATTTAGAAAGTATACAAATTTACAATGTATGTTATTGACCTTTATTATGAAAGCACCCCTACAATTATACTGTACAGTATATTTTCAATGTTCATGACTTAATCACTAACACAAGCCCATCAAATGCAATGCACGTGTATAAACAAGCCTTGATAATAGAAACCGCAGAATAGAAGAAGAAGAAAATCAATACCAGTACCTTCCTTACAAATGTACTTTAACGGCCTTGAAAACAAAAACAAGCATGTAACAATATTATTTTACAAGTGGAATCAGAGGAGACAGTTGTGGAATATGCAATCAAAAATACAAAAATATGCTGGCAGTAATGACACAACTGCTTGAAAGTTGTAGTAGCAAGTATAAACAAACTATACTATTTTTTGAATGACATTAAAATCTGGTAGCTGAAGAAACAAACAAAAAACACAATTCACTGTGTCTTCTTTCTTGGGCAAATCGCATACATGTACATCGTTTGTATTATTGGTATCAAATCAATCAATAATACTTTAACGCTTCTATAATGACCCGACGATACACTAACAGTTGTGTGAACATACATGTATACTGTACACATGTGTAGGCCTACACATTGGGCTGTATACATTAGCTTTGTGTAGGCTCTTAGTCCCACATGTAACTGTAACATGTAGACTGTCACATTTTCTCAAACACTATTTCCAATGTTCAATGCAACTTCCTGAAATGAAAGTGAAAGCCTGAACTGACATTCCACAGTTTGAAGTCAAAGAACCTAAGGCAAATACCACTGTCTTAGCCAAATCCCAAAGTCAAATAAATGACAAATGACAGGCTGACCTAAGTTTACTTGATACAGTTCAAACCTTGCCAAAAGTGGAGCATTCCTTTACAGCCATTGCTGATATCTTACTCTATTTTATAACACTGTAAATGTACATACCTGTACCGTATGTACATAATGTAGTACACAAAACTGTCCCAAAATTGTGTGCGCGTGTTGAGCACAATGTGCAAGATGGAAGTACATGTACATCATGAGTCCCTTTAACTACATAAACATGGTCTACAAATTATCGCAAACTAGATTGAAGAAAATATATGTGAATGTCCATGCTATATTGCTATACTGTACATGTACATGTACATGAACATAAAGTCAAATAATTCTGCTGCACTGTATTTGATAAAATGTATTGTTTTGGACTGCAAACATTGCCCAACTAAAAAATTACGGTCCCAAGGATGACCAGAGATAGAAAAAACAGGTTCCCTGTCCGGTAGTTATCACGGCTCTTTCAGGAAGTTATAACATGGCAGGCATTTCCTCTGCCCACCTAACGGTGATTGTTTGAAGTATCCCAGGATAATAATCCAAAATAAATCCATAATCTCTCTTTGTGAGGTGAATGCGATCATCATCACCCTCAAACAAAAATGAGACATTTAATAAAGAATAATCAGATTAATGAGATCATCTGTCCTAAAACTCATTACAAGGATAGCATTTTGTATTAAAAATTCAAGCATGAGAAATTTACTGACAAATAGTTTACTAAAAATATTATTTTAAAACCTATCTAGAATCTCCAAACATGTCTACAAATATGCCCTACAGGTAAGCTACACCTGTTCTACGATGAGTAACCACAAATGTTGTTTACTACTTCACAAACATCTACAGAGGAACTTTTAATTTTCTCTTCCAATATACATGTACCCTAATGGACATGTAGCACACCTCGGCGCCTTATTAACTTTATTATCGATGACACAGATGCGCCCTGAAAATTGGAAAGTTT
Organism: Strongylocentrotus droebachiensis; assembly: GCA_035222895.1. Classification (NCBI taxonomy): domain Eukaryota; kingdom Metazoa; phylum Echinodermata; class Echinoidea; order Camarodonta; family Strongylocentrotidae; genus Strongylocentrotus; species Strongylocentrotus droebachiensis. Next base: position 804,004 of record JAVYIG010000036.1, on the reverse strand, counting down.
GGCAACGCAAGGAAGTGTTTGAATTAAGGCTAGGTGTGATAACTAGGATTTTACAGGAGCCATGTTCCCTCGAGGGGGAAGGTATTAACTTCCTCCAGTAATGAGGAGTCAGCGAAGGAGTAGCAGTAAACAAGAGAGTCTCCAATTTTCAGGTACAGTCAAACCTGTCTATAGCGACCGCCCAAGAGAAACATAAAAAGTGGTCTTTGTAGACAGGTGGTCACTAACGCAGGTTTGACTGTACATGTCGGACAAGGGGTCATGGACTATATTACCTACGTGAACATGTACAGACAGTAGTATCAACATATCCAATTTTCACACTTGGACACATTTCTTTCTACATTTAACTTTCTTGCAGCATAAAACACAATCGCAACTCAAGGGCAATTTCAATACCCGATATCCCATAGAAATCATAGTTGGAATTTGTCATTGTAATATTTACCCATTTCAATGAGTGATACACAAGGCTATTGTAGGGACACTGATTTTCCGCGATCACGGAAAACGGACGGAATTCACGGAATTGACCATTTGAAACGGAAAATGCAATTTCGAACGGAAAATCGCGGAAAACTCCTTTCACCTCAAAACTTTTCATTTTTCAAGAAGAAAATCGTAAAACTTACACTATTTTTGTGACTCGTTATGCAGTGAAAAAATATTGGGCCTCAAATCATGGTTAATAATTCCGAATATTTAGCAATATTCGTCATATTCTTAGGAGACCGGGCGCTGCCATTTTGTTTCGCTGGAACAATAGAGATCGTGACACAAAACACGGTACAAATAGCAGCGAAACGATCCTATTATGCCAGCTAGGCGCCTAGTATTACGTAGACGTAATACTAGGCACACACGCGCCAGCAGCGGGCGCTACGTGCGGCGAGATTGTACACACGCTGTTGTACAGTTCGAAAAAGGGGCTGGCATGTGCGCCTAAAATCAATCGATCGCGGACATGACAGCCAAGTCTGAAATGTTTTCGTCGACGTCAGGAATATGTCGTGTTCTGACACATTCCGCTGACTTTAGTCTGCTAGTCTAAGTTCGAATTTGAATTTGGTAAATCTAAACATTTGATAATTTTTCGTAGGTCTAGCCTAGACTCTAGGGCCCGTAGGGGTCTATATTTTCACTAGTATTTTGCATCAAGTTTAACCAGTCCCGTCCGTATGTTTTTGAGTGGTTATCAGTGGCTTGTCAAAGGTGGCGGCTTTAATAGAACATTTGTACCCTACAAGTTCATGTTTTAATGAAAATCTTATGTAAACGGAATTTTAGTTTTTTCATGTGTACAAAGTCTATGGCAAAACGGAATTTCCGTTTTTCAGCCCATCTGAAACGGAATTCCAGATTTTCTGAAACGGAAAAGGCCATTTTTTGAAACGGAAAATCAGTGTCCCTACTATTGAAATTGCCTTACCAGTAGGTTGATTTTTTTAAAGGAATTATAGTTGTGATTGTGTTCTATACAGCTCTGGGACAAAAACGTATGTACATGTTGGAATCTTATATTAAGTCTTGGATTTGATTGGCATTTATTGAATAGTAATGTACAAGTACACTGTACAGTACATGTACACAATGTATGTACATTACATGTACATGCTGGCATAATACAAGTACAGTGTATGCTCATGTAAAATCAAGGTGCTCATTATAATATTTGGATCAATACGTTCAGCATGGGGGCTGGGTCGTACTGCATTGCTCATCTTTCTATACACATGATATTGATTGATCTCTCGAGGCATCCATCATTAAAGCCAGACTGCTCACATAATATGTGTTGAATTACCCAAACCATGAATACTTCAATATTCCAGGGATGCATAATGTTCATACTGTACATGACTGTAGTACAAGAATACAACTACAGTACATGCAGGGTACGGTATATGAAATATAGGGTGTAGTCTTTCTTTGGCAAAACATTTGGGGTGTTTGAACACTAGTATTTAGTAACCCACACAGGAACCGGACAGTCCCTGTATTAACGGTACATGTAATGGGACAAATCAGTAGCCAACGGGTTGAGTGTGTTCTTTCGAGTTGGCTCCTTATAAATATCACAGACTCACACCCCTCAATATACACGAACGTAAAATTTGCAAAAAGAGGTTAAATTCATCATTGCTATACTTGCATCTTCCTAATTAAAATGTATAAATTCCTAAAATTAAGGAACTTTATTTGACACTGGCAGTCCAGCAAAAATAAAGATGTAAGATGTGGACAATTCATTTTTTGAAAGACAAAGGAAAATGAAACAGAAGAAATTCTGTCAATGAATAAGCCCAAAGTGAATGCTTGGTGACCTATCTTTCTACATGTCTGCCAGTAATGCATGAATGTGGCAAATGATTTAAGATGTGCTTGGAATCTGTGTTTGCTCTCTGTCAGGACTTCGGAATGCAGTCTGACTGTTCACAAAGCACATTACTTGGAATCAAGTCTGGGAAAAGAACTTATAGGAGCACCACAGACTCCTTGGACGGCTACAAAAACCATCCTTAAAACAGTTGCGAAAGAGACAGATTGATGTTCATGATGGGATCTCCAGTGTTTCACAGAAGAAGAAATGTCAATGATGGATGATCTATAAACCAGAGACGTAGAGAGAATATCCCTGATACGCAGGATGTGGCATACATACTGTACATATATTCAAGCTGAACATTCTTTCTTCTCTACCGCAAGGTGACCATGTCGACCGTATCTCTCTACGCTTTCTTCATAACTGACTGGAGTTCATTGTTGAAGCTTTCTCTTCGTTATAATATCATCTCCCCCACACATTCACACTTCGCAGGCTTGCATGGGTAATGTTGCATGTAACAACGTCACTGTCCTGAGAAAATTTTGCAAAGCCATACAATTTGTATTGTGGGGGTGTATGCATGAACTATAATACAGTGTACACACACATACAGAGTTTAAATGCGTACATACCATGCAGACATTACTGGTACATGTACATGTTAACTGAACTTGGCATTGACACATTTTATATTTTTCACAGATATTTGGGAAGAAATGTAAATATAAAAACCCAAAATACAAAAGACTCTATAAGTGGAGGAAAGTGGGCTAAAACTGCCAAATCACTAACTCTACCATATGAGAATTCCAATTAGAGACTGGTTCTTTTGTGGACTGTTTACCAAAAAGCTTCAGTGCAATGCACTTATGGGGTAGAAAAGTCAAACACTATAGAACTGTTTGTTTTTAGAGGGCTGCTTCCATAACGGTTGCACACACTAAACTTAGGTAAATCTGTGGGTAAATGAAGAAGGCATGCAGTGAATAAAATGCATAGGGCCAGCCCAATATTACAAAACTACATGTAGATTGAACAGTCATTATAGCCATTGAGGCCAGCCCACATGAACTACATTGTAAACTACATGTATAGTACATTGTCCCGTGAGTTCACTGATCCACACAAATATTCTGTTTACATGGGGCAAATGTACATTGTACAGTACATAATATGTACATGTACCTACATGTACATGTACATGTACATGTAGGTCTTATAAAGCATGAAGAACAGTATGCAATACAATTCATTGTGACCCATAATTGTAGTAGGAAAATGAGTTTGTTAGACTGGTGGCTTTTCAAGACAGGTTCTACAACACATTTCTTTCTCACGACAGACAAGATACATGGCCACTATAGACAGGGGGCCTTTATAGAGAGGTAGCAACTAGGTCAGGTTCGGCCGTAAATGACCTCATGAACAATTGTACCAGAAGGTTTAATCGAGGAGTTTCTTAGGGCAAGTTAATCAATACTAATGACAATGATCAAAAGATTGAACGAAACTACTCCATGGATAGTGGAATACATAACAGTATCACTAGAAACACTCGTGTCAATATATCTTGTCAGAAACTTCAGAAAGTATTGCACTGTTTATTTATTTTGTATTGTGCTTTTAACATTTTTCTTTTTTAGGCCTTCAGATATAGGCCATGGTTCTTAATACAACCTCCAGTGGAAATTCCCTCACAGAATGTTTATGAAAACAATCCAAGATAACAAACAACAATGCCAAATTTTTAGCTAAAACAAGCAATTTAAATATGTAGTAATGTTGCATTTAGCTGTTATAGGTGATTAAATTAAAAATTGTGAGCAAGAATAGAGTTACATGAAAACAACAACACTGGCGTATTGAAATAAGACTGTAATCATTATTTACAATGGCCCCACACTGCTAAGCTGACTGTAAAGAGTAAACCGGAACAAATTTAATTTGGTAAAAGTTTTGCCAATATTCTTCAATTAATTATGGATTGAATGGTAACATTTGCCGCAAACCATTTGGCTGAGAGCCATGCAAGTTGTATGGACCCTACACACAAGCGAGCATGACTAGAAACTCTCTCAGCTGTCATCTCCCTTCATATGTATTCCAAGGTTGCGTGGGGTATTTTAAAACAATAGCAAGGAGGATTGAATGGTGTATTTATGTTTGTTCTTGTAAAGTCATGTAAATTATTGGTTATGTACAAGGGATATTGGTCAGAGATAATTATTTCTTTCAATATCCTCATCATTATTTGCTTATTAATGTGTCAAATTGTCAAAGGCAAGGCATTGTTTAAAATCAAATATTGAAACAATCTAATTGTTTCCTTATTATTTGTTTGTATCTTAACTAAGTGATGTTAAAAGTCAAATTAAATAAAAACCTGTTGTTTTGTAGGTTATGTTTGGTCAGTTTGGTGATATTTTTTTCCTTCACCAGAAACAACATTTATTGAATTAAATTCTGAAAATGACTAGAGGTCTAGGTCTAACAGCCATCATTCATACTCATAGTCCATACCTAACATTATGCAATATAAGGATTCAACACTTTAACATGTTTAAAGATGCCTTTCGACTGTGTTTTGACTGGTGGTTTAACAATAACATTAAAATAAATTTACTAATTTAGCATTCATTTCTATAAAAATAAAAAAACTTTATTATAGATCTAACTAGACTAGATCTAGAGAGGATATGTTTTCAATCCAGTAGAATTAGAAACTTGTAAAAGGGCTGGATAATTTGTTCCTGTGACGTGTGAGTGTGAGTGAGTGATCTGTGATTGTGAAAGAGAGCGACTAAACTTACATTGCTGCCATCATCATCGCCAAGATCGTGTGCCTCCCTGGTTCGAAAACAGTTCTGGCACTTGGTCTTGTTGAACATGTTGGGCTGAAAGTTTTTACATCGCGACGTTTGCCGCATCAGGTTTTCCTCTCCTCGATCTGGAAAACCCATGGCGACAATCTGAGTAGATCGTCGAGTGGCTGTAGTGGTCATAGGCAAAGTCTGTACCGCCAGTTTGGCTATTCGGTCAGTGTACACCTGAGAGAGAGCTCAAACGGCCGCCGCCCCGGTAGGGTGACTCGTACACCGTGTGCTAATGTACTACCACCACGGCTCTGGTAGTAATGTGTGAAAGATATGGGATGATCAACGCGAAGAAGCAACAGCTGAGGTCCACATTATCTCCTGGTTTAAACAAAATCCACAGGTTGAAAAATGAGTCATCTCCCGTGGACGAATTAGTGTATGTTCCTAGCAAGTATCCATGTAAAGTTATTCCACAACATCGCTCCTTCGAAACAGTTTCATCACAATTTCGTTTTGGTAGATTCGAGCTTGTCGATGTAACTGTTCCACAGCACTTCTTCGGATGCCATTCACGAATCGAAAATGACGATTATTGCGCGCGCGCGTACGGGCGTCCAAAAAACAGCGTGCACATCGCACGCACGCAAATACACGTACATTGGTGGTTGATATCAAGGTCAAATCGGTTCGAGAGCGAGAGCGACAAGATTTTTTTAACAATAATAGACATTCGGGCGATTAATACGTGGGCATTTTGTGTAAATATTAATTTCCGATGCAAGCATTATTTACGGATTTCAAAGCCCCACTTTTGCCAATTATGTAGGCCTACATATATTCTAAGGCAGGCCCCATTCCCCATTTATTTTTTTATTTCTGCAGTCTCTGAAATAAATTTTACAATTTAAACAATATATTCGATTTTGAAAAGGGGAAACCATGAATATTAAATTGGGGGTTCAGAGGAAAAATTTGGTGTACATCCCCATTTTATCCCTAAATTTAATCAACTATGGGCGTCTTCAGCAGGAGGGGGCAGGAGGGGGGCTTATGTTATGCCCCAATTCACACAATTAAGATAATTATAAAAAACTGCCCCTATCAAAACGACATATGCAGACCCTTATATATACTGGAATTAGTGCTCCTATGATAAACCCATTTATCTTATGGTCCTTAGCTTATATTACTTCATGATAAAATGGTAGCTTGCCGAAATTCTTTTTGTGTGCATATTTTTTGTCAGGGCAGCATTTTCCCAATATGAAATGACATACCAAACACAAATGGACGGTGGTTGGTGTTTTGTCTCTAAACTGAAAAAGAAGAAAACAAAATAATAAACAAAGGGGGGAGACAGAAAGAAGGAAAAGGGAAATATGGTAGACTGTTTAATTAGAGTTTACAATTGTTATGTTTATAAAAAAAATAACAGTAATAATATTTAGTACACAATATTAAAAATCCAGTAATAAAACTTTCTCTGCCCAGTGTAACATAAAGTAGATAAATTTTGATTAATAGAATATAGCCTTGTCAATAAAACATTGATGATTGCCATTTACATAGTGAACAGAGACAGGCTGTTATACATGTACAAGAATAATGGCTCTGTGCAAGTATTTTAGAGTTATATGCTATTAAAACAACATTAACTCAGGGGCGGCGCCACAGGGGGGCAGGGGTGGCCGCCCCCTATCATTTTGAAAAAGGGTAGAGGAAGGGTAGGAGAAAGAGGAAAAGGAAAGGAAAAGAAGGAGAAGAAAGGAAAAGAAGGAGAATAAAAGAAAAGGAAGGGGACGAAAAAGAGAAAGGTCAGGAGAAAGAGAACTATAAAATGTAAAATATGACGTAGGGGGGCGGGGGAGAGGGGGGAAAAAGACAGAGATTTTTTTAAATTTTGTATTACATTCATGATTACCGGAAGTTCAAACATTAGTTTACGATGAAAAACCTTTCGCCAACTGACAGAAATCAAATTAATCCCTTGTATCTCCTAAACCTTATGGCTGATTGTTCAATGAAAACGACAAATTCATCTATAACAACCCTTCTGAAAAATATGGTGACACTCCCCCCCCCCCCCCCCCTCCCCCCGCGTTCTTGTTCGTGTTAGTTGAACTTAAGACTGTTTTCTTTTTAATTTGGCAAAAATTATGCACCAAATTGAGCCATTTATGCATCAATTTCAAAAAAATCTTCAACTTCTGAGGGGAGACACCCCCTGCGTGGCGCGCCCGTTCGCCCCCCCCTAACACAATAGCCTGGCGCCGCCCCTGCATTGACTGTATAAGACAATCGTTAAGAAGTGCAGATAAGAGTAATTATAAGTAAAAGGTTAGTGAGAATTCTGTGAAGAGGAAACAAAATATTCATTTACACTTTTCAGATTGATATAAAAGTGTGTCTACCAAAAATGACAAAATAAATCAAATAAATAGAATATCAAAATAAATCAAGTCATGTTTGATTTACCAGCATGCTTAATTATATTTATAGAACATGAAACAGCATCGACTGCATGCATGGAGAGCATTAATCTAGATCGGAAAAGATTTCAATTTTCTTCATTGGCAATGTGAGACTATAATTTTTTATGTTAACTGGCGTCACATGAGATTGGCCATGGGGCTTGGCATTTAATTCGTGTATGATATCATCCCTAACCCAAGTCATGTATCAGAATCCATTGACCTCGTCTCGGCATCGCATTGGATATTAATTTGAGGCATTTTGACCTTGCACTACGTGAATCACAGAGAGTAAAGTAAAGGCGAGAGGAAAGAGGTTGGATCAGACGGCGATCATCTTCCCTCATCTTCCTCATCCTAGGCTCCTCATCCTCCTCCTCCTCCTCTTCTTACAATTCTAATTCGACGTCGTCCAACGATTCATCATCAGGATAGATTATCTTGAGCCCTCATCCGCTTTCGTCATTTTGATCTATCGCATGAACATTTAATCTGGCCATTAATCTTCATTACATGAACACACTTGATCTTAATCCTTAAACATTTTGGACATTACCGATTATATTTAAATTGGGAGGAGTAACATAGAAATGATATATACTGTATATAATTCCCCAAAGCATAAAATTGCCCATTTAAGGAATTTTGTTATAGCTGTTTATTAATTTGCATACGGCAATCTTCTTCCTTCGTTCTTTTTAAGTGTTTATGTGTCAATAATGGTGACGATAGTAATCTCATTCCTTTACAGTTCAATTTTTTTAAATAAACATAACCCTTTTTTACAAGTTTGCGAAAAGACGGTGATTGGTACATCATCAGTGGTGTGTCCAATACAAGATGAAACCAGGCCAAATACGCTATTGCGAGAGTGTGATTTATTCTTAATAGATAAAGTTTTATATCTTATCAGAACTATAATATTTATATCTTAATCAATGATTATCTCTATGACTCTTTTGATTGCTCGATAGAATTCTGGAAAGATATAAACTTTATCTGTCAAAAATAAATCACATCCTCACAATCGCTTCATGTAAAGAGGTAAAAGAATGTTATTTTAATTTTATGGGAAACAGTGTATATTCACCACCTAGATACACTAATGTAACACAGTTTGAACTGTGAAGCATTCACTGACAAATCCACGTTTAATTTTCCTAATGTATCATTTTGCCCGAGATAACATCAATCAATCACAAACGCAAACAGATATTTTCTTCCTGAAAAGGTAATGAAATCAAGCTGGGACATCTTCGGTCTGTTTAACTGAACATTTCTGGTACATTCTTTGACTTCTTCAATTAACACCACAGTGGGGCTCCCACACCTACGGCTTGTGTGCCCCAACTGAATCGGCCTGTAATGAAATTACTAGTGACATAGTGATTCATCTTCCGGAATGTACAACTTGAACTGAATGAATGAATGAATGAATAAATAAAATGAATGAATAAAATGACTGAACGAGTTAGTGAGTGGGTGAGAGAAAGTAAGGTTGATTATTAAATATTTTCAATGAATATATTGACTGACTGAGTGAATGAATGAATGAATAAACGAATGAATGATTATTCCAAAGATGTAACCGCAACGTAACATCATTCGTGTAGTAGTCGACTCGAATGTGAGGGCGCTCTTCAAATAATCTCATTGTGTTCTTTTGGTTATTATAATGAAAAAGCTATTATACAGGATTCGGCTTTCAAAAGGAGAAATCGCATACTGAATTCAGGCGCGTAGCCAGTGGGGCGGTGGGGGCGGTCGCCCCCCCCCCCAAAAAAAAAAAAACACCGGCCCAAAAAAAAAAGAGAGAAAGAGAAGAAAAAAAAGTAAGAGGACGTAGGAAGAAAAAGGGAAAAGGAGTCGAGAATGGTACAACGAATCGTCTTCTTTCTCTAATAATTTAATGAAACGTCAAAGTTTCGCGCGAGAGGGGGGGGGGGGGGGGAGGGAACAGAAATCAGACAAGGATTAAGAAGTCGAGAACGGTACTTTGAGTCGTCTTCTTTCTCTAATAATTTAATGAAATTTCAAAGTTTTGCGCGGGAGGGGAGGAAACTGAATTCAGATAAGGATTAAGAGTCGAGAACGGTACATCGAATCGTCTTCTTTCTCTAATAAATTAATGAAACGTCGAAGCTTTCGCGCTTCGCGCGGGAGGGGGACTGAATACAGATAAGGATTAAGAGTCGAGAAAGGAACAACGAATCATCTTCTTTGTCTAATAATACGTCAAAGCTTTCGCGCTATGCGCAGGAGGGGCGGACTGAATTCAGACAAGGATTGCGAGTCGAGAAAGGTACAACGAATCGTCTTCTTTCAAACCCCTTCTCCCTGCACCCACCCCCCTAGGAAGCGCTGCGCGCGCTCTTTAAGTGATTCGCACGCTTCGCGTGCTCACTACCGCCCCCCCTAAAATAAAATCCTGGCTACGCGCTTGATTACATTTTGATTGTGTAAGGATGAAATAACGAAAATATACATGTTATTTTCTGAAGTATGATAAAAGGTAGTCCCACCGTAAAATCAGCTTTTATTTATATTAAGTCTAAATCAGAAAAGCGGATCAGTGAAAGCTTTTAAAAAAAAGGCCACAGATGAAAAGGAATGGTTAATTCAATATCTGAGTTTATACTGATGTTAACAAAACCTCTGTATAATTTCTTGTGTTTTAACATAATGAAAGCAAACTTCTATATTATAATATGTTTTATGGGCTCGTCTCATGAATAATCCATTCATTGGGGGCTTTGCACAAGTACCAAGTAAAGTAGTCATTCGCCCTTTATATCTGTGGCCAAAGCAAATGCAAATGCAAATATATGCTAAATATACCTCGATTTCGAAATGCATAGCTCTAAAAAAAAAAAAATCAGTTTGTATCACTTTTTTTCAAAGACCTGTACGATTGCATTTCATTAACTTTGCTTATTATTAAACATAATGGGTTTCCGATTAGGTTTGGGTTATAAGGTTGAAGATACTGAAGCCCCCCCCCCCCCCCACCCCTTGCAAATATGACATGTCATTGTAATTTCTCCAAATGTCCTTTCTTATCCAAGATAATATAATTATATTCATTAACAAATTAACATCATAATTATTTCGAACCCTAATAAGGACGGCAGCCAACAAATCTCACCAATCCCAAATTTATCGCTTGATATTATACGTGCACATCACTCTGACTCCGACTATGCCTTTGGACATAATTATGTCTTGGTGTTTCTAACTTTTGCGAGTGAGCGCGGCGAGCGAGCCCCAAAAATAAAATAAAATAAATATGTTTTAACATTATTTTGTGATCAACATGCTAGATAATGACTGTATTCGGGCGCCCCGCAGCCAAATATACATACACATGAGTTGTCATGAGGATATTCGGACATCTCGATCCCCGGAATCATCCCGTTTCTAAATGTTGCGAGAGAGTGAAGCGAACAAGCGGTACAAATTTAATTTTTGATATGGAAGATACAAACTATATTCTTGCACCTTGCTGTCAAATAGAATGATAAAGTCGGGCACCTCTTTGCCAAAATATGAAGGTTTTCAGGCACTTTGCTGCCTGAAATCATCCCGTTTTCTAAATGATGCGAGCGAGCGAGGTCAGCGAGGAAGACATTCACTTTTCATCTGTAAAATACTATTTCCTCATCAAATTACATACTTTATTGGTTCCTTATATTTGGTGATTGAAATCGCTGTATTTCCAAAATAACATTTTAATATTAATGCCCGTCTGTACTAGTTTGGCCAGGGGGATAAGACCTCCCTGCGAGGTCACTGACAGGTGGTTATCTCTATATTGTCTGCTATAATATTATTTAGGGCGCAATTAAGTATAGTTATATTATGAGCAGGCACGTAGCCAGAGTTTGATGTTTGGGGGGGGGGGGGCACATGTAATCAATCGACGTCCTGGGGAGGGGTCTAAAAAAGTTCAACCGATCCTGAAAATGTTTGGGGGGCACGTGCCCCCCCCCCCCCCCCCCCCCCCCCCGTGGCTACGTGCCTGGTTATGAGGGGCTTGATTATGAGATGCGATAGATCGTGGGCTCGAGTCGATCACTGTAGTAAGACATAAATCTACATTAATTGCCACTCTCCACCCAGTTGCTAAATGGGAGTGAGCAGCTAGAGCCTGGGTGATAATTATTAGAGCGCCTAATAATTGAGTATCATGCGTGATGGATAGCCTATAATTTATTATGTGCCCTATGAAAATATCCAATATTATTCTTATACAGGAACTGCATACATGCAGACAACAATATAAATATGCGTCCTATCTGACCCGGTGAGGTTACACACTTCGATATGATAAAGAAAATGTTTATACTGTGCGTTCAGAATATGTAATTTGATTACGGGCCTATATCTCGGTGTTCATAAACCACATAGTATAGACCGCAGCGATGCAGGGACTTCCGTCTGTCTGTACGACAAACAAACCGCGTTCTGCAGGGTCATACAAAGTGTAAAATATTGTTTTGACTAAAACTATATAGGAAAAGAAAAATACCCAGGGATACCAAAGGAAAATACTGAACTAGACAGCCTGTTATTTCAGTTTTAGACTTCGCTTCATTTTCCTTTAAATGTTATCGGCAAGACAGCCGATTTTGTTTTTATTTTGTACTTTCAGTCAAGTATTCGAATGCCAGAAAAACATATTTGTGTGAAAGGGATTCGGAGATACTGACTATGGAGTATGGCTGCATAATGTAAATAATTCTGAATGGTCAAACTCTTATCCCTTTGATCCCCACCCCCACCTGTATGTCGAAGATGATTTCAATGTATCTTCCTACCCCATGGCGATAATGTGTTTATACACCCCCCCCCCCCCCCGTGAGACTGAATTTTTCGTTCAAAGCCCCTGTAAAGTGTTTGGAGCCCTGAAATTCGCCAAAAAGTTTGATGGCAAAATTTCACAAATTGTATCATAATGTGAAAGAGGATGTCATTTAAGACACCCTTCTGCAAATATTTCCCCAAAATTTGTTCGAAGACAAAAAAAAATGATAAAAGAATACATAATCTGTTGTACGCAGAAAATCTAAATGTTGTATTCTTTCATCAATATTCGACTTCAAACACATTTTTTTTTAAAACCCTTGCAGAAATATGTTTTAAATGACATCCTCTTTCACATTAAAATAAGTGAAAAATTGTTGGTAGGGGTAGCAGCAATATTATTGATAATTTAATAATTTTTTTCTAAGCATCCATTAATAAAAGTGTCCATTTTTGTTAAAACTTTTGGAAATCTCTGCCACTCAAAACACGTAGTCAGTAAGCCTATTGCAAAAATACATTGAGTTCAAGGAAAATTTATCTTATGATAATAATAATAATAATAAATTGTTTCTTTCAAAGGGCTAGGCTATATCCATTTTAGAACTGATCAAAGCGCTTTACTCAACAAATATATGAAAGAAAACTTGATGCAGTTAACTACAATGTAAATAGATGTGTTTCAAGAAGCTTCTGAAATAATTCGACTGACATACTACACAGTGGCGGATCCAGGGGGGGGGGTTGGGGGGGTTGCAACCCCCCCCTTGGGCGGCCCAAAAAAAAAAAAAAAAAAAAAAGGAAAAAAAAAGAAAAAAAGAAAGAAAAAAAGAAAGAAAAAAGAACGCACGCTGGAGAGAAACCCTTTCAAGTGCAAATATTGTGAGAAGATATTCAACTCATCTGGTAACTTAACCAAACACATGATAACTCTGGATATAACTATGTATTAAACTGTTACTTGATTTAAAAAGACGTTATCATGCACTGCTTTTTATGGTCTCCATTGTGTTAATAGATGCCAGGAAAACATCACTTACGGGGTTCAAATAAACACCCCCCAAAAAATCGGCTCGCCGCTTCGCGGCTCGTGGACGATGCTCCGCATCGTCATTATTTTGGTCAACCCCCCCCCTTAGCAAAAAGCTAGATCCGCCCCTGCTACAGCGTAATTCACAAGGTAACCTATACTTCAAACTCTAAGAAAAAGGGAATGAAAAATCGAGCCACGCCCACTTGGTTCTTGGTTCTTGGTTGCTTGGTCCTCCAAAATATTCGTCTGGAGGTGCGGGTAGGATGCAGGCACGTAGCCACGGGGGGGGGGGGGGGGGGCACGGGGGGGCACGTGCCCCCCCTAAAATTTCCAGGATCGGTTGAAATTTTGTAGACCCCTTTTTTTTACCTCGATCGATTACATGTATGTGCCCCCCCAAACATCAAACTCTGGCTACGTGCCTGGTAGGATGTATTAATTTGTAGAATAATGAATGGTAATAATTTTCTTTATCAGATCTTAATCAATTATTATTTCAAAACGTAAAAAGGTAAACCTATAGTTTGATCAGGGAAACTGTACCTCCCTTGTTTGATCAAACAGCAACACTTTTTTTCATTTTGAGAGAATTTGATGAATGATTAATGTTGCCACGCCCATTTTAAACTCTCACGAGTCGATATTCAGCTGTAACGGATATCGATAATAATACACGGAAACGCCAAAGGTGTCGGTAAAAAGCCGGAATCGAGGCTGCCTAGAGGGGGTTTTCATGTCTTTTTCTTCTTCAGTAGTCATCTAATATAATATCTGATCAACCATGTGTGGCGGAGATATCAAGTACGTATCTAAGACACTTTGATTTTACAGTTTAACTCGATGGTTTCGACCGAGATGTTAATATTCAGTCCCATACATTACTTTTTATGTAACGTCTCCCAGACCCGGGCCGTATATTCCATTTGAGTTTTGTTCGGATGGACCTTGTTGCAGATGTTAGAACATAAATTTGCGATGTGTAGCTGCATGCTAGCTGCAATATAAATATAGTAATTCAAAATGTCTCTAACTAAGCTCTAAGGCAGTAAGGGTCCCTAGCATGCTTAATTGCCCTTTTAGTTTTAAGAATAGAGTAAAGGAGGGGGTAATCGACCATCTCCAGTTTTCGGCCGATTGGTTGGATGCATGGTAAAATCCCTTTAAAATACATCGCATAATAGCATATCACATATCCCACACATACCATACCATGCCAGAGTCACTGAAAAACCACATTTGCAATGGAAAATATATCCTAAAATATCACATTTAAGCGTAGACCGAATTTTCCGTCTCTTTCGTTCGTTAGCCTCTTATTGGGGTAGGGTCGGCTCTCTCTTTAGAGACGGAAACCGTTTATACGCATTCCCTTTTGAAAATCTTTTTCAACATGGATTTCGATTTTGACCCATAAATTCCTAAAAAGGGACTATTAAACTGATTATTTCAGTCAAGTTGGTAAGTGGAACTGATTTATTATAGCCTAGGCCTAATTTACAATATAACATGCACGAGGTAAAATGACATTTGGGGGGATTTTCGGGGCATAAAAATATGTCCTGAAATGGCCGTGGCGTTAGCAAGGGAATGCGTATAAACGGTTTCCGTCTCTAAAGAGAGAGCCGACCCTACCCCAATAAGAGGCTAACGAACGAAAGAGACGGAAAATTCGGTCTAGTTTAAGCGATGTATTCGGCGGTCCCGCTACCCTAATCTGAAAAATTGAGTATCTTGAAAAATCTTGCATTTCGAACTCGTAGCTCGTGCACAGTTTTTCCGTTATAATCATTTTGCCTTCGGCATAGACTAGAAAGAATGAGACCCGAATGCAAGATTTTCTTCATGGATGTCGATCTTGACCCATAATTTCCTAAAAATGGACCATTAAACGGATTATTTCAGTCAAGTTGGTAAGTGGAACCGAAGTAGTTAAGCATATAGCTAATTTAGGAGTATAAATACATCGGATATGCATCCGGTAATATATAAAAATTAGGGGTTAAGTTTGGCCAAGTTTTGTGTAACGTTTCTTAGTACAAACGCGCGGCCACTACAGCGTATAGGGCTGTTCTGTCTCTAAAGAGAGAGCCGACCTTACCCAAATCAGAGGCTATTGAACGAAAGAGACAGAAAAATTCGGTCTAAAATACCCCCAGTTAACTGTCTTTTTTTACGACTCAAGATGTCCATCTTCCTGAGGATCTATCGTTCATAAGGTGAAAGTCTCCATGCTGCGTAAGTGCAACATGCATCATTGAGCATCATCGCGGATTCTGTTTTTAGCATCGCCAACGTGCAGATCGGTTTTAAGGATCGTCAGCGAAAATGCGGACATTCCTTATTTTTTAGGATGCGATTTGTCCGCGTTTACGAAGATATCCTTGTTTATGCGGCGATCCTTATTCTCGGACCAGCGCCCCTACTGCTCGTACTCTTATGAGTTTCATTGTCTCTGTCTATGACTATGATGAGTATGAATTTATTTAGAATAGACTTTGTCTATGACCGAGTATGATTAGCCTGAAGGGTTAGGTGATAATTAGACAGAAATAACCATCTGGTATGGGTCATTCTTTAATGAAACTGCCATTTATCAACATTCTCCATAATAATAGCCTAATAGTCCACTCCAAATTTTATTAAACCGAAACAGAAATTCTTTTTGCCCAATTGATCGTGAGCCCGGTAGCCACTGAGCAGCGCCAGATTGACGTTGCTCTATCCCTTATTGTTGAACGCCAAACAAGGTAGCAACAACTCCCATCTTTTAACGTCTTTTGGTATGACGCGGCCGGGGTTCGAACCCACGATCTCCCTGTTGTGAGGCGGACGCTCTACTGACTGAGCCAATACTCCGGTAGCTCCCTGTGTGAAGAAGTACAGAGGCAGTGTGTACCCTGTAAGTGGAAGTCAATAGCAATGTAGCCTACAATTTTCATATCAAGTTATCAACCATTTCCCTCCGTAGACAAAACAAGATTATTCATTTTCTGTTGCCAACATTTAAAGCCAAAATAGTGAGTATCTAAGTTGACCCCTCTTACCCCCCCCCCCCCCCCCTCGCTAAAAAAGAAAGGAGTTAATTCACCTGATGCCTGATTGACGTAAAGAAATCTTAATTTTTTTCTTGAGCAGGT
The DNA here is from genome assembly GCA_035222895.1 of Strongylocentrotus droebachiensis. Taxonomy (NCBI): domain Eukaryota; kingdom Metazoa; phylum Echinodermata; class Echinoidea; order Camarodonta; family Strongylocentrotidae; genus Strongylocentrotus; species Strongylocentrotus droebachiensis. Next base: position 787,418 of record JAVYIG010000036.1, on the reverse strand, counting down.
GGAAGAACAACCCAGCCAAACCAGGTGTACCCTACGTCCCAACCAATCTGGAACACTTGGCTAACACCATCACACATGGGGTAAGTTGGGTACATCATCAAAGTGTACCAATCACCCAAAAATACTTTTGTATCTTAGTAGCTCTGTGTCATAATACTTTATTCAAAATATGAGCTTAAAGATAAAGTTGAGATCTGGTCATGCGATTGCATTGTGAAAGAAAAGTTGTGGAATCCATCAGAACAGGTTGATCATCTAGCATATAAGTATTGGTGTGTACTGCAAGGTTCTGGAATCAACAAAATGATAAGAAAATTGGCCCAGTCTTGGTAAAGTTACAAGCACTGTACACAGAAACAGGTATATGGGACTACACGAACATATGGCATAAAAGATGTTAAATGCCATATTTAGAATATTAAGGCATTTAAAGAGAATTGTTTTTCAGGGAATTTTTTTTATCTGATGTTCATCCACACTTGCATAATACAATGATTACGCTCACAAATTATTTTTCACCTCTTCCCAGAACTCAACCTTCTCTTTAAACTATTACTTCTGTAAAGACATTTTGCAAGTTTGATTACACAATCAATTATTAAACATGAAAGTGACTTGTGGGTTGACTACAACGCAGTGCAAGATAACTCAGACTTGAGTCTGAAAAAGGCGTAAATGTTAAGTGAAAATCAAGTTGTATAAAATATGTTTAGAATTCTTAATATATTGGATACAATTTTATTTTGATTAATCTCTTTGTCTCTCACACACTAACAGTACCTCTTTCTCTCTCTTTCTCTTTCTCTTCCTCATGGTCCTCCCTGCTTTTTTTCTCTCTTCCTTTATTTCACTCTCTCATGGATACGCAAACACTCACTCGACCTCCCTTTCTTTCTTTTTTCTCTCTCTCTCCCACTCTCTCTCTCTCACACAATCTCCCTTTCTTTCTCTCTCTCTCTCTCACAAAATCTCTCTCTCTCTCTCTCTCTCTCTGTTACTAATTTGTAGTTCTGCATCATACCATCCCTCTATGCCAGCCGTGATCTAGTCCAAGAAGCCATTACTTCATCCCAAAAGACGAGCGCAACGGTCTTTGGTCTGGCGCTCCTCCTTCTCTTCAGTGTCTCTACCCTCTTCCACCTTGTCTCCTGGTCGGGTCTTGCAAAGTAAGTATTCCTGGGGGGTGTTTCACAAAGATCCTAAGTCAAACTTAACTCCAAGTTGGACTTGAAAGTTATGGAGAGCCATTTGTAGTTTTAAAATAAAATATATTCAAAAGCGAAAACTCAAATATTTTAGACTTTTTATAAATTCCACATTAAGAACATGATATCTCCTTGATATTATAAAATATGAATGATTTGAATCACTATTTTATGTCTTTGAAAATATCTTTTACAAAGTAGTTTCCTAGATGCTAACGGCTTTCCATAATTGTTAAGTCCAACCTAGAGATAAGTTCAACGAAGGATCTTTGTGAAACACCCCCTGGTCCGATTTTGCAAAGTAGGTATTCATTGAATAGACATGGTACTGCCAATATTCAAAGGCGTCATACCGTAGGAGAATTTGAAATATTGAATGATAATCCAGAGCTCTCGGCAACTGATACAACTATAGGTGTTTGAATCGCTCTTCCATGGTACCCCACAATTTGTTTTCAGGTAAAGCAGTAATGATTTTAAGAGGGATAATTTTTTTAAAGATTATTGAACATATTTAAATGACCTACAAAACAGATGAGGACTACTTCAGGCAAAAGACGGGATTTATAAGACTACCGTAAGTTCTAAACAGGATGTATAGCTATTTACATATATTTACCCATTCTTTTCCCTGCTTTCTCCCCATCTCACTCTCTCTCTCCATCTCTCCGTTAACACCATAGATCCTTTGAAGAAAAAAAGGCAAACCACCTCATTCATCCTCATGTGACAAATTCATATCTTGTTTTTTTTAATTTACATCACATGGGGTTGATGAGCCCTTTCAACAAAAGTTGGTTTTCAAAGGGGTTCGCATGAGATTCATCATAACAAATTTCATGATGTCTCTTTTCCCAGGCTTAGATTAGTAGCGTATTGTAACCTCTTTGTCTTTTTATTCTTATTTTCTAGAACTTTGAGGTTTTACCTTCACATAAGTGATAGAGCTATCATCTATTTATATATAGCAGCTTCATACACACCTTGGTAAGTAAAACAATAGAGGACCTAGGATAGAACCTTGTGGTACGCCATGTGTAATAGAAGAAAAATCAGCAGGGTTTTCTTATTTCAGAGATGTATCAATGAATGGAACAATCTCTCCTCTGTCCTTGTGGAGAGCACGTCACTTAATAGCTTTAAATCCAATTTGGCGAAATTTTGGTCGTCAAGAAAAGGTCAATTTGACCCAAAAGGGTCCTTCGCTTGTCCATGTTCGTCAACTGCTGTACATCGCCACTAAACATTTGTCCCAATATGGATTCTTCATCCTAATGTCAACAAGAGGCAAATAAGTTTTTAACTTTAAATGCCTACTTCCAAGATATACAGATATATTGTATGCAAATTCTATTTCTGTACATGGGATGTTTGGTTTGTTTTGTGTTTTCGGTTTTTTTTTGGAGCGACATCATAAATTAATCTGTGCTTTCTCTTATCAATGTTCAAAGAGGATGTTGATGATTTTCTGAGAGTAAAACTAGCTCTCATGACAAATACTATGAAGGAAAGTGGAAAAGAACACACTTTGAGGCAATAATAAATTGATGAATCAGCCAACGAAATTAAAAGTGTATTCTTTAAGGGATATTAACAGGGACGGATCTTTAGATAAAGACATAAGATTTAGTGTTTTGTGTTTCAATACGTGGGAAATATTTTCTAGTGCTGAAATTTCACACAAGATACAAATGGTATGAACTGACTAACCAGGAAAGGGAGAAGATGAGTGACAAAAAGAAGGATGAGAAAAATAAAGAAGAGCATGAGATGCATATTGTAGGGTTGGAAGAATGAAATGCTGATGAAGGAGGAAAGGTAATATAAGCATAGTGTACAATCTTTTTCAGCAGACACCATCTTTTATGATTATGTAATAATATATCTCTAAAGCACTTAGACGCATCGTTGTATCGATGTATTGGGCGCTATATAAAAGCGGAATATTATTATTATTATTATTATCATGAATGATATAGAATATAGACTTACTCATGTTTTACCATTTATTCATAATCTTATTCTCCTTTCTTTTATCTCTCCTTGTCAAAGGTTGATGTTAACTGATGTTGGTTTCTATGGCAGCCATCTTATTTATGATTGATATAGACTTATTCATGTTTTATCATTTATTTATTCATTATCTTATTCTCCTTTCTTTTATCTCTCCTTGTCAATGGTTGATGCTAACTGATGTTGGTTTCTATGGCAGCCATCTTATTTATGATTGATATAGACTTATTCATGTTTTACCATTTATTTATTCATTATCTTATTCTCCTTTCTTCTACTACTCCTGGTCAAAGGTTGATGTTAACTGATGTTGGTTACTATGGCAGTCATCTACGATGGATCATGTGGTTTCTGGCTGTCTTAGGAATCTTCTATTCATATTGCTTCTATGAGAAGTGAGTCGTTATTCTTTTTTTTAAATCATTATCAGCATCTGTTTTTACATTCTTTTTCCTCATTAAAATTTTCTACATTAAGCTATATATGGTTCTCTATATTAAAGTAATAGAGCAAATGTAAGAAAAACCCTCTAATAATATATTTATCTGCTGAGTGGCTGAACAAATTGTCTGAATAACAATTGTCAACAAATTGTCCTAATCAGAATTCTAAGAACATTGGAATTCAGATGAGCAAGCACAAGTTGAGAACTTGATTAGTTACCGGTACATATGTTTACTCTTCCTCATGTGATGCTGAAAACATTTAGTACTATTAAGGAAATCACTTTTCTGGAGAATTAGGTTTTAAAGAATTCTTTGGTCTTTTTATTATTATATTATTTTTAATTTGTAATGGGGTATTAGAGTAAATTAACACTCCATTAAATATACTCCATTTGTAAAATTTTCGGCACAACATGGGTACATACTGATTTATTGGTATTTTGAATAATATTGTGCCAGCCAATATTTGAAATTTAGCTTTCTATTCAAACCAGTTACTATCTATAAAAATGGGTCATGACTCTTCAAACTATGTTTATATCTCATTTTTAAAGTTTTCATAGAATTATTAAAACTCGATGGACTAATCAATATACATTTCATGGTTTCACAAAATTACACACATTTACTTAAAATTTGTTGAATGGAGACGACTTTTATCCAGCAGTGAATGTATTGAGTTACGGGTAGTAATGTAACAGTTGTAACATTATTGGGGCGTTGCAAGAAAGTTACGATTGATTGTAAGTTGCAAAATTTGCAACTGACATTTGCAATCGATTGCAACTCAACTTTCTTGCAATGCCCCACTAGTTTACTAAATTTCCTAGGATTTTGTTAGGATTAACGTTTTAACAATTAAATTAAGTTAACTAAATCTAGCTTTTATTCTCCCCCCCCCCCCCCCCCTCTCTCTTTCTCTCTCTTTCTCTCTCTTTCTCTCTTACTAATGAGGCGTTGCGAGAAAAATGAGTTGCAATCAATTGCAAGACTTGTGCTTGATTTGGGGGATTTGCAATTGATTGCAACTTTCTTGCAACGCCCCATATGCCTCCTTTGTGATAAACTAACATCAGTTCTCTTATTTCTCTAGATACAAGAGACTGGAAACCGTTTTCTATGTTATCCTTGGTACAGTTCCTGCATTGGTTGTTTTAGAATCAGTGAGTCTACATTCCATTAACACTCCTAACTCCAAATATTTTCTTGACATACCGGTACATTTATTTACATCATTTTCATTAGCTATGGGGTTTTTAATTTTTTTTAAATGGCAACCTGGGCCTCATTTCACAACACTTGTCATCAGTGACAAATTACAGTTTTTGTTGTAAGCTAGTGAAATCCTTGCTTCTGATTGGTTATCAGCAGATTTGTCACTGATTTTTGTCATTTGTCATTTTAAAAAAGGCTTTGTGAAATGGGTCCTTGGTGTTATTTTGATCCAATCATGAATTTATGGGAGTATTCATATGTTGTTCATGATATGAATGTTCTTTTAGTGTATGAATTTGAAGGTACCGGTAGTTATATCCAATATTGTTGCTTCAATATGTCAACTCTTACAGGATCACCTGCAATTTTTCTTTTTTTCCAATGGAAACAACAACAAAATGATTAAAAGGGTTTTATTAATATATCACTGCAAAAAAAACTGTAGAATGTGTTCAAAGGACAAAGAATAAACAAGAGTGTAATCGTTCTTTATTAATATACCTACATGTATATTAACACAAATGAAAATGAAGATTTATATCCTTGTTTCCACTTGCAAACCAATGTCTTGTTTCATTTCATGTTCTTATAAAGAATATAAATATCTATAAAAAGAATTAATTATTTGCCATATGCCTTTACGGTGGCCATAACGGTAGGAATACTCCCCAGGGAGTGGAAATGGTACATGCCATTTGTGTGAATGAATCTGATGACCAAAGTAAAATGATATCTGTAATGCACTTGCGGGCGTTATTCCATATAAAACACGGCTATATAATTATTATTTTGATTTTGTTTTAAACTTTAAATTTACAGCCCCCCAAGAATGGTATGTATGAGCTTGCTTTAGGAGGCATCCTCTACATCTCTGGCGTGGTGTTCTTCAAGAGCGATGGCATCATCCCCTGCGCCCACGCCATCTGGCATCTCTTTGTGGTGATGGGGGCCTACACGCACCTCAGCGCCATCCAGAGGTACCTGATAGGCTGCAGGGTACCCGGTGTGGACCCTGAGCCCAGCCACCTACCCGACTGCATCACTGGAGGATCATTATGATGTCGATTAGTGGCAGGAGTGGGATAGTGGCAGTAGTGGGATAGAATACAATTCAGCATGGTCTCTAGCTGTTCTACATCCTTTAAAGTACAAGTCCACTCCACTGAAAAGTTGATTTGATTAGATAGATAACAATTTTAAAAGCCCAAATATAAACTTGGTTTTGGAAAATGGTGCTCTTATTTTTAATTTTTTTGTTTGATGAGTAAAAAACAAGTAAATGATTGAGCCGGTTCTCCTCACAATGTATTTTTTGTGACGTAGGGTCCTCACAATGTATTTTTTGTGACGTAGGGTCCTTGCAACACAGATTCATAATGTAACCAAATTTAATGCATACATCTTTGTGAAGTGCTTCGATACAAACTACTTCATTCACCTGATAAGAATAACATAACAGTATTTCCACTGTCAGAATGCAAACTGCATATATTTAGTGTTGCTAGGTAGGGCAATACATAATGTTTGTCCTACCTGGCAACGACTAATCTTGCATTTCGGTTCTATTGTCTATTGAAATACTATTATTGTTATCAGGTGAATTAAATGGTTTGTATCGAGGCACTTCACAAAGACGTACCGCTATGCCATAAATTTGGTTACATTACGAAAATAGCCTATTGTCAGAATGTATACTGCTGACACTTTCGTTGTGAGGAGCATACGTCACATCCGTGCGGCAATTTAAATGTTTGGCTCGAAATAACCAAAACAAAAATCGCTCTTAAAAATCACCTGATTGAAGTATGCCCGTGGTATTTGGCAGTTTTAACCTGTGATTTATTTACAACATGCTATCATTTTTGAAAATTGGAGTGGACTTGGGCTTTAATATTTGAGATCCTCAGACCAGCCATGTACATGTATATAAATTCATCACTGGATCACAGTGATGCAGGGTATGCTCTGTCGTCTATTTCAGCAACGAATCTAGTTTATCTGTGTCTATATATTGTCTGAATCTTAACCATATCAACATCTTAACTCCACCCCCCCCCCCCCACATCTCTGTTGTGATAGAATTATTATTTGGCATGAAACTTCCATTGAGTTTGACCAGCTCCAAATTTGCCATGTTTCTGGTAAACTTTGCAGTAATGTATCTGTGGAATACATTTTGTAGATATCTCATAATGTTTAATGTATTGGTCATAGGATCTTAGAGATCACAGGGTCCTGTATATTTGTACAACATTTTTATATTGCAAATTATTGCATAATTTTAGACTGTGTATTCGTTCAGAGTTTTATATATATAAATAGGGCTTATTTGTTATGTTGACACTTGACAGGCACAGACTGAGCACTTTATATTTTTAGACTTTGTATCAATTTACCATATCTTGCTAACATTGTACGTACTTAATATGAATCACTGCTATCTCAGAATTACAGTCAACTCTGCATAACTAAAATCTGTTAGGACCGCAAAAAATAATTTGACTACTGTAAATAATGCATATTTTGCATGGTTTGGTCAAAAAATTGATTTGGCCTTCAGAAAACTTGACTTGTGCGACTTTGGATAATGCAGAGTTAAGTGTTTATACAGGGATTGTAGAATATAGGAAGTTTAACATATAACATAATGCTGATTAAGCTTGACTTGAATAATTTGAATATATGCACACTATGTAACTCATTCTTTTCTTGCCTATGTATTTGATAGATCTGTAATAATAATAATAATATGTCTTGTTTACCCAGGGTAGCCTCGTCAGTATTCATACTATTCTCCCTGACGGCCCTGCAATCAAATCATTACCCTGGCTTTAACCGAGCTACCATGAAAATTTGCTCAAGCATTCAAGGAATTTCTTCCTGCCGGGTACCCATTTACCTCACCTGGGTGGAGTATGGCAAATGTAGATTAATGTCTTGCCAAAGGACATATGTAGTCATAGATGCGCACATGATATTCAGTTTTACTTAAATGTTACTAATTGAAAATTCCAAATGTTAGCATCTGTGTGTAGATAAGATCGATAAGTTCTTTTTAGATATAAAACATTTATACGCCTAGCCTTGCAATATTTCATTGTGCAATTTGACAGCAAACTCGACGAAGGAAGGTATGTTTAAATAATACTTTGAAATATATATTTTACAATTTACTGAAAAATGCTGAAAATTGGTGCTTTTTTCAGGTGCAAAGAGACACGTTTGCAAAAGGTTGTTATGATAAAAATGATTACGTCAAATATATTTTCAAATTATGGAGTTGATACTCTTATGTGTAAAAAGTACATACCGGTATGGGAAGTAATTCATTCATGCAATGATTATTCTTCTTGTGGAGGAGGGGAGTAGATGCATTATAAATCAAGAAACTCAATCTGCACCAAAGATTTCATTAGATGATTTATTCAAGTCACCTTACACACTACTATGGCAACATTTGTACCCATTGTAGTATATTGCTTCAACTTGAATATATTTGTGAACTGATTTGTTACAAATATGTAAACCTTGGTTTTTTATAAAAGATATATATAAAGATATTAAAAGTTGGAGTATGTGAATTCCAGTTTTCTTTACCTTGTGAATAAGAAGTTTGTGAACTACATCATCATTTGAACATTTACACCTCCGATTTCAAAATCTGTGTTGAAGTTGTGATATTTATGTACACACAAGACCTTGGTTTGTATAAAAGAAATATATAAAGATATTAAAAGTTAGAGTATGTGAATTCCAGTTTTCTTTACCTTGTGAATAAGAAGTTTGTGAACTTCATCATCATTTGAATATTTACACCTCTGAATTCAAAATCTGTATTGCAGTTGTGATATGTATGTATGTACACACTAGATCTAAAAGATTAAAATCCTTTATATATTTGTGATATCCTGTGAAAATCATATTCAAAATGTTATAAAGATAGTTATTTATTTTCATGATGCTGTTCATTATCATGTCCATTGAAACAACAGATATTCTCTGTAATTAACATTGTCACTAATTGTAACAACTGTTTTTTCCGAAGGCTGCTTTTATATACATTCTCTATGTTTAGAATATCAATGGTTGTAAAATAATTTTCTTTCTCATCTTGTTTTGTAATGTGCACCTTAATTCACATTCTACCAATTCTAATTCTAAAACTTTTCTTTGTATCAAACAAAAATGTGTTCTCATAATTACAATTCTGAATCAGCGAATTTCCAGATGACTCCCTACCTCAAAGAGAAGGTCTGGGGCCTGTTTCACAAAACTTGTCATCAGTGACAAATGACAGTCTTCGTTATAAGCTAGTGAAATCCTTGCTTCTGATTGGTTATCAGCAGATTTGTCACTGAATTTTTATCATTTGTCATTGAGAAAAGGCTTTGTGAAACGGGTCCCTGATGTTATTAGTTGCTAACCAAATGCTTATTTCATAAACCTAACGATCATAGTGTGTGTGATGTAGAATCTGAATAAAAATTGTGAATATCGAATCTTGAAGGAAACAGAGTGTGGATTTCTTTTTATTGATGTTGCTTCAGGATGCTTTGTTCTTTCCATTTTCTCTTTCAAAAATCTCAGTAGATCATGCAATGTGATGAAACATCAACTTTAATTTGAATAAACTAAAACAAAAGTCGCCAGAAAAAAATAATGGTCAATCATACAGTTGTTTGCAAACATATATGACAGGAAATAACACAAATAATGATGTGGCCGTTCTAGATCTCAACAGATGATAAAGAGGAACAGCCACAGACTGAAACATGTATAAATGAAATAAAAGTGAAAATGAAATTAAATAAATCCAATATGAACGTTTCGGGTCAATCATACAGTTGTTTGCAAACGTATGACAGGAAATACAAACATTATGATGTCGCTCTCTTTAAAGTTATTGGGCCTTTTTTGAGGGGGGGAACAGACCAAGTTCAACCTGGCATATACAATGTAGCTCTATTTTAAATGTGTATTTTTTGATATTCTGGTCTATAAACTCCAAAAAAAATTCTCCAAATCATGAGAGAATGCTCATCATAATAATATGATATCTTTTCAAAAACACAGAGTAGTTTTCTTTTTATCGGATGGTATCAAATCAATGTATTTGCAAGTTGTATAATGTCTTGGAAGAAATCCGAAAAAAATGTGATGGGATATTCTTCTTCTTCTTTCTTTCTAATACTTTCTTATTTCTTTCTTATCCATCTATTGTACATTGTGAATGTGACCTCGAACAAAGACGATTGTTTTTATTTCCAGAACACTCAAATCAAAACTGAAACAGCCCGAGAGCAATTAATATCAAATGTCTTTATCTTTAATCTACAACATGACATTTCTTTTTCTTCTAAATGACTCTTTTCAATAACAATATATTTAGAAATGTAAAATGGAAAGTACCTCTATAAGATTAAATAATGAGTTAGGGTATTTGCATTGAGAGTGTATCAGGAAATGAATACTCCAATGCACACATTTTTATAACTTGACAACAAACAAGACAGCATTTGTGCAAGGAAACGCTGGCCACTGAATTTGGTCCAAAATCCAGGAAAGATATATATCTGTTTTATTCTAGATGAAAACCATATGTAAGTTGAGACATGAAATTTTCCATGCTACTTATTTGCGGAAAGTATAAAAAAATTGAAATTGCAACTCTATATGTTTTTTTTTTACACAGAATATTTTTGGCACATCATTCTAAACTATAAACAACGGCACTGTCTTGTTACTTATCTGTGTTTATATTAATCATATATTAATCATAAAGAAAATAACTACGTCAAATCAGGCGAGTTTAGTGTATGTTTTGTTGCGGAAGTTACTACAGGGATATGTTTGATATTTTTCTTCCTTTCAACTTTCACTCTGGCCCTCCCCTCCTTCCTTTTGCTTTGCCAATTTCTGGTTGCCTCTCTCACACGTTTTTTTCTTTTTTCTTCTTTTTACTTCTTCACATCCCCCCCCCCTCTCTCTCTCTCTCTCTCTCAACCTCCCTCCGTCCCTTCTCCCTTATATTTCGTTCTCACTCTCTACCCTTTTATCTCTCCCCCTCTCCCTCTCCCCCACCCTCCCCAGGCCCTTACATTTATTTTATTAATCTCTATCCTTTTATCTCTCCCCCTCTCTCTGTCTCTGTCTGTCTGTCTGTGTGTATCTCTCTCTCTCTCTCTCTCTCTCTCTCTCTCTCTCAACCACCCTCCCTCCCTTTATCCCTTATATTTATTTCTCAATCTCTATACTTTTATCTCCCCCCCCCCCCCCCCTCTCCCTCCCTTCCCTGGCTCTAACATGTTCTCACTCTCTATTACCTCTCACCCTCCCCCTCTCTCAAAACCTCTGCATTTCACTTCCTCTCTCTCTTTCATAAAATACATGTATAATATATATTCTATTTCACTCTTTCTCTTTCTCTTTCTTTCACTCCCCATAATCTCTCTCTCTCTCTGTCTCTGTCTCTGTCTCTGTCTCTCGCTCTCCCTCGTGTGACATGTGACGTTGTGAAGGCTGATCTCTATTGCGTGTCAGTTGTTGTAAAGTGTCTTGCTGCTTTTTCTTTCCCTTTCCATATCGCTCAGCACTTACGATACTCAATAGCTATATACAGTACAGCAATCTCTCTCACAGTCTTCATACCATGGTAAGTTACTTGTGTATATATCTATTGCATGTATATATCTCCATTTTTATTTAGAAAGTTTCAGTAAAAGTAGCTTGGAATCAACACAAAGGGTTATTAAAAGAGAAGCTGTATGTAATGCTACTGCATGATTTTGTACATATTCAAATACTCAATTAGTAGTACAATGCTCATGTGCTGCATGTCATTTGTGAATAATGTCAATTTTCCCTCTTTTTCAAAAGCCTCATTCATATGCTGACTTACAATTGGGATCAAGAGTTGGTGAGAGAATATTTTGGCACAAACCAGTATTGGTCAATCATCATATGGCAGTTGCAGTAAAGAATATACATGTCTTTGCCAAGAATTATAACTTATACATTATTTGTCTGCTAAAAGATGTGTACTTTTGATATGATCATGTGTGATATCGTGCTTTTCATATTAAAAAAACAGTCAAAATATCTATATATGCATATATATATAAGGTATGTTATCCTGTGTCGGAGAAACACATTTTTTGCTTTAATTTCATGTCTTTTTCTATTTCCATTGATAGTTTTTTTTACAGGAAAGGATTACAAATTTGAGTATGAGACAATTTCTGTATACTGTCTTATAGGACTCAAACATATGTTTAATAGTTGCTGAATATTATCAGACGCCTTTTCTTAAGTAGTCTACACTACTCTGCCCTTAATATAGGGATGAAAAGCTTGAGAGGGGAGGTTTAGTGAAATGACAGCTGGACAAATCGACAAATTAATGAATGAGTTATATCTCACATTTAATAAATCATTCTCCAAATCAGCAGACAGTCCCTATGTCACATGGCTATGTTAGAGACAAATTAGTTTAGTAATAATTGATAATCATACTTCCCAATCTAAATACATTTGATTACATTAAAAATGTTTAAAATGCATTTGTGGAATCCATGAAATTAAAGTCAAAGGCAGGCTTCGACAGTTACTAAATTGCAAACCTGACGCTCTGTGTAGTATTTTTTTCTCCAAAATGAAGTTTAACAAAGGAAATTACATTATTTTAGACCCAGGGTTGGGTTTAATCTACTTCCGGAAAAAAGGGGGTTTAGGGTCACCCGAATAATTTCTAAATTTATCTGATTACTGTAGATAAAGAATCACCCTGTCCACTATTCTGAAAATTGGCAAAGTTTTTTATTTTACTTTTAAAGTGGATTAATGAGCGAATAAGACGTGAAAATGATTCACAACATGTGTCTGCCCAATTAGCTTTTGCTTCCTCTATTGTTAATCCTGTCAAACTTTTATACTGTTTAATGTATTTTCAAGTATGAGACCTTTTGCAGTTGTTCATATTGTCATTACTTTTGTCATTGATTTATATACTGTGGCCTTTAATAATTCCTCTGGCAAAGTATGAGGTTGCAAACAAGTATAAACACTAGAAAAACTGTTATTTCAACAGTAGATTACGTGTTGCATATAGCGTTTGCAATGCAGCACACATCCTGAAGTTCAGGCTTTATGTTTCCTTGTGGTTAAAATGACTATGCATCAGAGACGAAGTTGTGCTCTATAAGCTTTGAAAATGACTAATTGACAGCATGCCTTAATCATCCTTTTCAACTTTGACTGACAGGTACCGGCTCTACAGAAATGGATCTGCAGTCTGCCGAGGATTATACATTTTTGAATGAAGGAGTCTTTCCATGTTCTTGACTGAAACAGGCTCTTGTGCCTTTATGAACTATGAAGAAGGCCTATGCGGAGAGTCATCATGGCTCTTCCTAGAATATTTTTGGATGTATCTCGACCAACAGAAAGTTCTACCATGAATGGGATAGTTGACACTACTACAGTATCGAACTTCACATTTGAACGGTCGGAGCAGCCAACTGCTTGGTGGGACATCATCTTTGTAACCCTCTGGATTATCATCGTGGTGATAGGTATCATCGGCAACAGCCTGGTTTTCCTGGCCATTGCAGTGTCCAGGAGTTTACAAACGAGGAGCAACATCCTTGTGGTCAATGTTCTTGTTGCGGACATTGTGGTGTGTTGCCTCTTGCCTCTTCAGTCAGCAACGCTTCTGCTTGCAGATGCCCATAGTGAAGGAGCACTGCCCACCAAGGTTTGTGCAGGAGTTGCCACACTTGCCACTATGTGCCTCTGGAGCAGGATGGCAACTTTTGGAGTTCTGTCTCACCAGCAATGGAAGCAGCAAACAAAGTCAAGATCTCTGTGGGCCAGCATCCACAAACGAAAAAGACCACTAATAATCGCTTCACTGACATGGTTGTGTCCTCTTGTGGCAATTCTTGTTCCACGTTTTGCAACAGAATGCATCCATCTAGGATACTCAAACGAAACAAAGCTCTGTGTTTTTGAAGGTTGCGATAAAAGCCATTTAATCTTCAGGATTGTAACACCTCTGCTCTGGCTACTGACAGTACTATTTACGTTAAGGAATTACTCTAAAATCCACATTCATGAGATAAATCGTCGAAAGCATAAATACGTACCCAGGAAAAAGAGGCGGCCTACCCCACGAAGGGACCCGGATGCGTACTTGACCCCAAGCTCACCTTTTGAAGAAGTCCAGTTAGCCCGTCCAGTCACAAGTTTCAAAAAGGGTAAAGGAAAAGCGAGAATGCAGCCTGATCAAGCAACCAAAAAACAGGAAAAAGTTTCCAAATCACCAAAATTTGTTGATTTTTCACGAGGAAAAAGAAATAAGAGCAAACCAGAGAAAGAGAAAGTACCTACAAGAGATCGTTTGCCGAGCAATCCCGTGGAAGTTAGTACAATCACTAAAGAACTGAGGATGATGTTCTCAAGGAAGCAAGAGCACATCAATTCAGAAACTGACTCATTCAGACCTTCCACTATACGGAAAATGAGTGAAAATGGAGAGAGTCAGGACGAGGGTGAAGTTGACAAGAAAAATGATAGAAATCAAAACAGAAACAGCGTGAAATTAAGAGTCAAATTAGACAGCTTTGTGCAGAGCATACACTGGAAGAAATCGAGCACGGAAACGATGGTCAGTGACGTCAGCCAGGAAGAGATCAGTGACGGTGATAACATGGATGATTGTGATGATGATGATGATGAAGTGATCAATGAAGTTGCTTTGGGTGGAGCAGAGGATACAGCCTCGATGAAAATGTATTCATCCCCAAACGTTAATGTGAACAAGACGCATATGCACGGTGGGAAGCACTCTGCACAGTCGTATGAGCTTCAGCTGATAGGGTCTTCCAGGATATCCTCAATAGGCACTTCTCGTAGACAATCCTCACCATCTGATTACCCACTATCAGTCTCCCAACTCCTCTCCCTCCTCACCATCATCTACCTTGTGTTGGTCCCTCCCAAACTCGTCTGTATGCTTCTACCTTCCTGCCCACCAATCCTCTACAAACTTGCGGAGACGATTTATGTTTCATTAAGCGCCCTCATCCCAGTCGTCCTTGCATCGAAGCATCAGACGTTTAGTGTGGTTATAACTGGCCTGGTGTACAGGAGATGGAAGTCCATTCCACAACCATCCATGTGGATTGTCAGACTATGTAAGATTGAGAAAGATGTGGAGGATTATGGCGACGGTGATTGTCAGCTCTGAGTATTCTTGATTGGACAAGAATATAGTGTTAACACTACGTAAAAATTACTAAACATGATGGGAATATACTTTGTTCACAATTTCATACAGTCATCAGAATTATTCTAAACTATTCAAAATTTACTCTGTTATGACACTGTGATGCACACACTATGTGCTATTTTCTCATTCACCAGATGTTAACACAGTTTATGCAAAAATGTTCCACATATTGATGTATTGACACTGTGGTGTGAAAACTGTGATTCTCTCTTTAGCCACAGTGTGTCACAATGTACTTCAATGTGAAAATAGTGTGTTAACATTAAACAATTAATCCAAATGCATGGTGATATGAATCGTGATAACATTGTAGTGTGAAAACTGTGATTCTCTCTTTAGCCACAGTGTGTCACAATGTACTTCAATGTGAAAATAGTGTGTTCAAATTAAACAATAATCCAAATGGATGGTGATATGAATCGTGATAACATTGTAATGACACTGTAGTGTGAAAACTGTGATTCTCTCTTTAGCCACAGTGTGTCACAATGTACTTCATTGTGAAAATAGTGTGTTCACATTAAACAATTAATCCAAATGCATGGTGATATGAATCGTAATAACATTGTAATGACACTGTAGTGTGAAAACTGTGATTCTCCCTTTAGCCACAGTGTGTCACAATGTACTTCATTGTGAAAATAGTGTGTTCACATTAGACAATTAATCCAAATGCATGGTGATATGAATCGTGATAACATTGTAATTACACTCTGGTGTGAGAAAACTGTGATTCTCTCTTTAGCCACAGTGTGTCACAATGTACTTCAATGTGAAAATAGTGTGTTCACACTAAACAATTAATTCAAATGCATTGTGATATGAATCGTGATAACATTGTAATGACACTGTAGTGTGAACACTGTGATTCTCTCTTTAGCCACAGTGTGTCACAATGTACTTCAATGTGAAAATAATGTGTTCACATTAAACAATTAATCCAAATGCATTGTGATATGAATCGTGATAACATTGTACTGACACTGTAGTGTGAAAACTGTGATTCTCTCTTTAGCCACAGTGTGTCACAATGTACTTCAATGTGAAAATAGTGTGTTCACACTAAACAATTAATCCAAATGCATGGTGAAATGAATCGTAATAACACTGTGGTACTACTTTGTGTGACTCTCTCATTACCCTCAGTATGTCACAACTGTGTCACACACTGTGTTCATCACTATATAGGGATACTGGATTACACAGCATGTGATTCTTTCGTGGGCCACAGTGTGTAACACTATTACACTCAGTGTGAACACACTGTGAAACAAAGCGTGTCCACATCATAATCAGCACTACGCAAACATCGTCCACACTAAATAGGTTAAAACACTGTGTGTGTGCGTTAACTGCTCTCAGTGGCTTCAGTATGACTTACCATGGGGGTGTTTCACGAAGACTAAGATCGATTTTAAGTTGGACTTAACTATGGCAGGCCGTTCATGCCACTGGTTGCTCTCATCATTCCTGTCATTGGTCTCTCAAGGGACGTACAAATCGTGGTCACAAATATAAATTGTGTAGATTTTTGACGTCCCTACAGAGACCAATGGTGAGATCAACCAGTGACATGAATGGCCTGCCATAGTTAGGTCTAACTTAAAGTAGATCTAAGTCTTTGTGAAACACCCCCCCCCCCCTATGTCACACAATGTGTTCACATCGTCATTGACACTACTGTGACACCAAAATATTTCCATATACATTATGTGGCGTGGTGACACTGATGTATACATGCACTCGTTGATTCTTCTACTGGCCATTGTGTTACACAATGTTGCACAGTGAGAATGGTGTGAAAATAGTTTAAAACAGATTGTCATTATGAAAGGGTTCCAAAATCTCCATGGTAACACTGTGTTGGACACTTATTATTTTGGCAGGGATGTCACATATAAATATATTATTATCCATGAATTGTACATCTGTGGTAATGATTTGCAGGTTTTATAAGTCAATCTCTCACCATCAATAACAACTTTGCTTATCTACATGATAATACAAATGTGTTGAAGTCTTCAACAAGATTCTTATATTGCAAATAGGCCTATTTATTAAAGTATAATATTTAAACACACAGGGAAGGGAGAGAAAAAGTTAAAGAAAATTTAACATTGTGCATTAAAGTTGTTGATTATTTAGATCGATAATTTGGCATATGATTGTCAATGCTTAGTATGAATGATAGCAATGTTTATTTTCCATGGGATAATTGAGGTTCCATTTGTACCAAGGTATCAATAACCCTAAATTCACGAAAATATTCATATCTAGAGGAGTAATTAATTTACTGAAATCTAGACCAATGTTACCACTAATATTATATTGCCTCCAACATATTTTGGACTCATTTTTTTTTACTCGGAGGCACTTCATGATCATTTTGAAGCGCAATTTTGTTAGGGCTTCTATATTACACCATATCACAGAATAGTGTCTGAGACACTTATAAAACGTAGGGCCATGCAACTTAGATTTGTAAAACTGGAAACATTGTTAAACTGTGCCTTTAAGGTATCTTTAAGGAAGTGAACTTTTCCCCTGTAATCCCACTGTCATGAAATAACGGAAATAACGTGCTAATTGATGAGTCAGTCTCTAAATACGTATTGTTTATGTTCAGGTTAAATTCGTGCTTGTTATGTCACGTGTATGCCCGGTGACTAGTTAATAAGAAACTAGATGTCATTAATGCTTTGTATAAGGGTGATGGATTGATGAAACTAACCCACGAATAAAAATAGAATGTTTACTATGGATTATGGTAACTTCAAAACGTGAAAAGATGGCTTAATTCCAGCAGTCACTCAAATTATTTTTATTGACTGAATTACAATAAGTTTTTGTTAAAAACTAGGAAACTGTCTCATTAATCCTGAACTTGATATGCAAGACTAAAGTTGAAGGCAGATGAAAGCAAATGGCTAGATTTTTTTTTGAGAGTTACAGAATACTGTTCGATAATGATTATGGCCTGCCTAATGAATTACATTAGAAAACGAAAATAATAATTCAAAAACATTTCAAGCCGAGAAATATTGAATATACGTATGGACTTGCTTACTTTGTCAAACATCATGTTGAAAAGAGAGTGATTTATAAATTAATGCTTTGAACACTTTCATATTGTTCAATACTAAAATCCTGACTTTATGTTACATAACATGACAAAATCAATCATTCAGTCACGCTTCAGTATGCTTTTGATTACGAAAAGATATATAGTGTATGCAAGTTTGCACTTGTTTACTTTATGTGCGACTAAGGCAGAATTACTGGCCTATATTTTGGGGTCAAATAATTTGATTTTTATAGTCATCACTGACCTGCTTTATAAAGCATCAATGACATGATTTATAATGAGTCATGATGGGTAATCTTGGGCTAAAAGGAAAAAGGATAGAAACGTGAAAATTGGAAATTAACCTTTACTACACCACCTGGTCAAAATTTACTTTCGTAACTAAATGAGGAAGTTAAGAAGAAGAAGATTAGGACAGCAAAGTTGCCCATAAGGGGGGAATTTGTTTTTGTTACCTCTTTTTCATGAAGTGATTGTGAGAATACGATTTCTTTTGTTATCATATGATTGTGGCAATATGAATTATTCTTGATAAATAAAGTTTATATATTCTCAGAACCTTCCGGATCAATCTAAAGATAGTCTAAAGATTCATAAAAAACGATCAATAAAGTTCTGAGAAGCTATAAACTTTATCTATCAAGAATAATTCATATTGCCACGATCATGTCATGAAAAAAGGTAAGAAAATTATGAAAATGTTATGGGGAAAAGCCTAAGATAAAAACAACAGGTATTATCATTGTGTGAAAGAAGATGGTAGGTGTATTGGTTTTCCGTTTCCTATAAATTTCACGTATTGTCCAAAGGAAGAGGGTCAAAATACATTTTATTTCCTCTAACAATAATTGAATACTTTGCTCCAGTGCCAATTTTTCATTTCATTTCATTTCATTTCAAAACGTAGACACTTGCTTCAAGCCAATGGCTGTTTTTTTGCAAGTCTGTGTACTTTTAATACATCAGCCAAAAGTAATGAATATTTTTGAGAGATGTATAAATAAAACAAGTTTTGATTATCTTTATGAAATCTACCCCGGGTAAATTTTCCTTCTCCCATTGTTAAAATAAAAGATCAGCTTGTCCGACATAATATTATGTCTGTTCTTTACAAAATGTGTCATGATTTTTTTTCTCCACATGTTATATGTATGTTTGTAAATATATTATCGTTTGTTTGGAGCCAGAAGGGTATTGTCTCATATACTTTAACACAGTCACAGAGTGAATGTCCTTTTAGCTCTGAACAGACGTTATGTTGATGAACTGTCAATGTTAAATTTAACTGAAGGTATCTTTCAGTAATTAATTAAATAATTGTTCTTACATAAGTGGTACGAAGTGTTGACTATTCCAACAGAATCAGGTGCACCATATTATTATATATCCAGAATAGAGAAATCAAATAATACACACATGAGAACATTTGTCATTTCAAATATTATATATGTATTTATTGTATGACATAATCAGTTTAATCTTATATAAGTGATCTTTTATACAGCACATGACATTTGATTCTTCATTTTTTCATTTTAATTTTGAATCACGTAAGATCTGTTTCATACGACAGCACCAAATATTTAGACTGTGCACTGCGCATCACATAGAATCATTCTTGGAATATAATATCATTGATAATGCTTTATAAATATTTACAATAAATTTGTAATAATATTGTTATCTGAAAGACTGTACATATTGATTTTCGACATGCAACAGTGAGAAATATAGATTTTTGTATTCCTTATAATCACATTTGAACGGTTCGGATTTTCATTTTGTATTTGTATAACAGGAAGATTGTAATGCATAAAAAAAATATAAAAAACAGGAATCTTTTCGAATCTGGCCACCATCCACAAGTTTAAAACTTTGCACGGGTCCTTGTAAAGTGAATATTGCAATATATTGGTGCGTCTTGCTATTCTTATACGATGTGTGGGTGATTACCAATTAACAAAAGTTTGTTACCATTTATTACACACAACTGTCATCATTTGTGCAAAGTTTTTCAATCAGGCAATTTATCTGACTGTCTGCCTTGTTTCATTTATCTGCAAGGCATGGGTGTAAAAGTATTCATACAAAGAAATTCGACTGACTTACCGGCACCTAAATACCAACGATTTGGGAATTGCTCCATGACCCCAAATTAAGTTAAAGGAAAACAGTTCAATGCAAGGTTTCTTCAGTGTTTAAGAACATAAGCAATTAGTCATTCACGCTAGTGCCTTGGGAAATGTATGACTAACCAGCCCATGCAGTGTGGCATCTAGATCACTATCTATGCAGGTGATACTTCAGCAAAAGAACACAGACTCTCAAAATTAAATGTATTACAGAAGTTTTTGTTTCAAATTTAAGCAATAGATCACCCAAGTATTTATCATGAGCTAAAGAGGATTGTTTCAACAAGTCATGAAGCTTGTCAAATATAAAGTCACAAGTCCTACTTCTGCTACACATTGTCTCTTCACATGAAAATTCACTGATTGCAGGGGCATGGCTAGCCCATGTTAACTGTGGGGATGTTCGGACCAATTTGCTGGCAATTTTCTACAAAATATCCCAACATGAAGTTTAAACAAATGAATGACCGCAGATTTAAAAATGGATGGTAGAAAATTTGAGTTAGGGGGGGGGGTAGTGTTCAATACTCCCTTAGTGATGCCCCCGACTGAATGCTAGATGTATTCCTTCAAATACCTAGCCTTTAAACAAGGCCACATGCCTGATAGACGCCGAGCGACTAAAAAAGAGACTAATCGCGAAAACCTGAATGAACGCCAATGCGAATTGCGTCATTCGGTCGCGCGTTCACTCCGGGTATCTAGACTCGATCAGCCGCTTAGCCAGAGTCAACGAGGCCTTGTCAAAAGGCTATCAAATACCTGGTACCTTAGCAGTTTATTCTCGCAGCCATTAGCAAGCTTTCTTATGCATGTACGTGTTGTGTAGACAGTGTTAAGGATCTTGTTAGCAGTGTGATTACCCTAAGCAGCCCCAACATTGTGACTCACTACAAGGGATGCAAGCTTCTGGAGGTCACCATGTCATTATTTCCCCAGGTTAAGCAATGAAGAAAAAAAACTCTTCTACATTACACTTACTGCATTATCTTGTTTGACCTTTAAACACGATTTATCACAGTAAACTTTCACATTCTCTTTCAGTGACTTTGCACATAATATAAGCAATTGATATGTCGATAGATTCTAGTAAAAGGATACTTCTGTAGTAGAACTAAGTATGGAGAGAGATACTAAGTTTGTACACTGACTGGGGACAGGAAGTCTGTATGCTATTTGCAAGTCTTTCAAAGTGAGCACTCTAAAAGCGAGCACTATGAATCCAGATATGCATGCATATATGACACACAATGCATGCATGCCGTACTAACCGCTGCATCTAAAAATACATAATGTTCAATATATTAAAGATACTGTGTCCCTTTTGCAGCCAATATCAAATTCTGTAGAACTTTGCAAGAATTATGAATATGTCATGTATGTCCTATCTGTGAAATTTAAACGTTAGCAGTGTCCTAATATTCAAATTATGCAAGGAAACCCGTTTACTTGCTAGACTTCACTGTCAGACACTATTGAGTAACTGACTGGCTTTTTTTCATCTTTGGTAATAACATACATAAAACGAGCTGTAAAGGGTACATGAGCATTTGTCTACATCAATAACCCACTTCTTGTAATGGCCAAAATTAAACTGATTGAATCTTTGTGCAGCATAAAACATCGACCATTCGGTACAATGGTCTGAAAAATCAGACTATTACTTACTGGCTCTATAGCTCCTAAGTCGATTCAACAACTAAGAGTATTAGAAAAACTATGAAAAAAAGAAACATTGGCACTATTGCGATTGTCTAAAACCATGCAATCAGTTAACTCTTTGAATGCCACATTAATTTGAAGCACATAAAGTAGATCTTTCTCTTTCAATTTTTAAAATAATATGAAAAAGTTTTGAGTGGCGTGAACGATGGATATTAGTCTACAGACATGATACAAGCAGTATTGTTGTTTTTCAGATCCTCTAGCCCCAGCACTAAGGAGAAATGAATTATTACGATTGTACAGTTAATAAGTACAATTGTGCAAAAATGCGAACTTGGCACACAAAGAGTTAAACTCGTCATGTGTATGTTATGCTATTTGCATGCATATAATTTAATAAAACACATCAATGATTGTAATCATAATATGACTATGAACAGGTTTATATACAAAATATACAATGAAGAAAGATATACATGGTAAAATTCTACATAATCATTTGAATATATATTCTACATGGCAAGCTAACACAAATATCAATACTCTTATTGGTAACATTTTTATGACAGAGCTGGGTTACACATTCAATCTCAAATAAACAATTATATATTCATTCATTAAAATGGAAACCACTGTACATTGTCATACACATCAAATAGCATTTTATGAATATGATGGGATTATTTGTACGCATGATATAAGTTCAAGAAATAAAGCTTGAAAATTTGGGCAAATATGCCCATTATTAAAGAGGAAATTCAAACATTATTAACACTACCAATCGATCACATTCAACTTTTAAAATATTAATGGCCTCAAGATTCATAAGATACTTTTCAAGATGAAAAAGCAATTGCACAAAGAGAATATACAGTACAGGCTTAAAAGCCCCATTAAAAAAAATGGCCTTGAAACTTTCACATTTGAAATTACACTGTCATTGTAAACAACTCTAAAACATTGTATATACTTCCTAGTTTGAAAACAACCTAGATCCTTCTTTCATGTTTTGGCAAAGTGAGAGACAAATAAAAAAATTAACTAGTGAAACTAACATATAATGATTCTAATAAGAAATAAATAGGTAATATAACACTGTACCTCCACGTACAGTTTCACTTCCAAGAGATGGACATTATCATAAAATGTCTATCTAGATTAAAGGTGCTTCATGCATTCAGTATGCTTAATTCTCAAAAAATTCTTCCATTTGAATTGTAAATCTCCTCTAAAATGTTTGGAAAACATATACATGTTGTATAATTTGCAGTTTTTACATTTTTGTTAATTTTGTAAATAAGTCATTATTTACAATAACAAAAATGCTAATAACTACCCATTCTACCAGCACAGCACTTGGATCATGTGTTTGAGTGGATATAAAAAGTTTGTTCAAAATCACTAAAACATCTTAGCAAAATATATTGTATTTATATCTACATATTGATACGATTTCTTTCCCACTTAGTGTGTGGTAACATAACTTGCCTTTCTTTTGTTTTATGTGTATACAAAATAATATACACCTTCTTAATGTATTGGCCAATGCATACACAAACCCATGTATAGGTAGGCTTAAAACTTTCAGTAATTCTTGCATTTATTTTTGGGTGTACCGGTATATATTTTAATTTCTTGTTGTCTTGTTCAATTGCTTTAAGAAAAGAACTTGAAACATTAATTTATTGAATTTTAAATGCTGAGTAGTACCTTTAAGCCTAACTTAGCCACATGCACGAACGTGTCAGATGGACTTCACAATATCAATATCAATTATGGTTGTGCAGGATACGAAACTAACGCCCTATTTATTCATAATGTAATTATACATTTGTACTTATGACATATCTTTGCACGTATCAAAACTATCACCTTTTTTAGTCCTTGAAAATATTGATATGCAACCACAATAATATAAGTGTGACTGTAATTAAACAAACCAATAGAAACCAATAGAGGAAATAAAGAACTAATGAGTTGTCAAAAAGATGCTCTTTTACGGAAGAAAAACAATGGTAAGGGGTAATTATTTTTCTGTAAATAAGTTGTTTCTTGATAATATTGCATGCTCGTTGACCACAATGCAAGGCAGTAATTACCAATCGAAATGAATACAGTCTTATTGCTGGATAAAAAGGGAAATACCACAATACTGTGGTATCATTGCCGCATTGCCCCTCTTATATGAACAGTGGGCAGAGAAAATCACTTACAGATGCATTTCGGCAATATTGCAGTATTTGTAGATATACAAACAAAGCTATTAAGGTTATTTTGTTTTGCTTTTGATGTTTCATTTGTCTGTATTTTTGACAACTCTTCCTCAATCTAAAAATACTGAGTAAACCAATTTATCAAGAAATGATTTTAACAAGAAAGACTTCAGTGAGAACACAATATCCACATGTCCATTGATAAAGTCAATTGTAGGCTCGCATTCCCCCTTCTGACCCAAGATTTTAAGATTGAGGAAAATAATAAAATATTTCTTTTATTATTTGCATTCCTTGGATAACATCCCCCTTTTTTGTTGCGAAATTAGCAAGAAACTCAAGAATGTAGTGCAGTTTACAAGTACCTCTTTTTTATGACATGAATGACGTCTATGAAACATGACAGACATGTACTAGAAATGCATCACAAACCATACATCTTCTTTATTAAAGTATAAAAGTCTAAATACAGTCAAACCTGCTTTAGTGACCACCTGTATACAAAGACCACATTTTTTGTTTCCCTTGAAAATGGTTTCTCATTGAAACATGTACTAAAGAAACTTGTCTACAAAGACCACCGTTTGTGTCTCCTGTGGGCAGTCGCTATAGACAGGTTTGACTGTACTGGATTTAGGTAGATAAACAAGGAATAAAACTGGTATCTTCAATTCATACTGTATTCTGATTCTTTACAAACTGTTAATACGTGGGTATACATACTCCTGGCTCTCGTAGAGATATATATATATAGGCCAACTCAGTACAGCATGACTCAAAACTCGACCTTGCTTCCAATGGTAAATGAAAGACTGCCCTCTACCCCCTTAGTCACCCCCATGCAGTCCTTCCTGGTCATTGGTGTGATCTTTGAGGCCTGTCATCATCGGACCAAAGTTGCAAAATCACCCGCTACTTTCATACTCAGAATATTTCCACAAGCTCGAAATTGCGTCCTCACCAGACCGATACGCTCATCACAAACTAGGGCGGACGGGCGCAAATAAGCCCGCTATTTTGGAAATGGCGGGCTATTTTGGAAACAACACCAACATTCCTTGGGAAATTTTCTCGACCAAATAGCCCGCTAATGGCAACTGCGGGCTGATGAAGATGCAAATTAGCTGGCTAATTTGAGATCGGGCTAGTTAAAATAGCGGGTTATTGTGCAACTTGGGTCCGATGAGGACAGGCCTTTTGAGGGTCAGTTGTCAGCAAGCA
This sequence comes from Strongylocentrotus droebachiensis, assembly GCA_035222895.1. Lineage (NCBI taxonomy): Eukaryota > Metazoa > Echinodermata > Echinoidea > Camarodonta > Strongylocentrotidae > Strongylocentrotus > Strongylocentrotus droebachiensis. The sequence goes on along the minus strand of JAVYIG010000036.1, from coordinate 761,935 downwards.
TTGGTTGATCCCTCAGTCAATCAGGGTTGTGTGTGGCTCTAGCAGCTGGAAGCAGTGATCTTCATGGCAATGTTGTTATCTGACTTCCCGACCAGAATGCGAAGCTTGTCACCGGCGTTCTTGATCAGATTCATAGCACTATTGATGGAAAAAAAATAAAATTATAATACAACTTGCTTTGCCTTGATTGAACAAGATATTGGGTCATTAGAACACGATCATTAAACAAAATAACAGTAATATACTTCAGGGTAGTGTTTCACAAAGACTAAGATCGACTTTAAGTCCGACTTAACTATAGCAGGCCGTTCATACCACTATTTTCTCTCACCATTTACTGGCATTGGCCTCTCAAGGGACGTACAAATCGTGGTCACAATCTACATTCTTGTGATAGCTCATTATTAAAGGAAAAAATATTATCATTGATCATTATGGTTACGTCCAACTTCAAGTCGATCTTAGTCTTTGTGAAATACTCCACAGGTCACAAATGAATTATGACCTAATTGTTATGCAATTTCCTGGGGGCTCAGGAAACTTAAGATGCTTATCATCACCAGTTTTACTTGCATTAACAAAAATCAATTCAACATGATGAAAGAGACATCAATGGATGGTGGGACTGTTCTTGAATGTGAGAATCAAATGTAAAATCAATATTTATGTCATGTAATTCATAACATTTAAATGTAGACCTGTAGCTTACCGACCCCCCAAGGAGGGTGTAATACACAAGTATACTCTTGGTGCTATATATAACTCATAATCCCCCCATGAGAGTAGAGGGATATAGACTTGCAATATACTTCATATGGACAATGATCACAATAGGCCTTTCTTCATCAGCTCGAGATTGCCAAATGTCCTGCTATTTGAACTATCCCGATCGCAAATTATCCAGTTAATTTGCATCCTCATCAGCCCGAAGTTGCAATTAGCGGGACATTTGGTCAAGATAATCATCCCAAGATATCTTGGGCTTGTTTGCAAAATATCCCACTAATTGTCTGGTGCGTCTTCACCAGCCCAAAGACTGGCACTAGCGCGAACGCTGACCAAAATATCTCAAGCTTATTTCTCGAGCTTGAGTTTCAAGTTTTGAGGCCAAGTCTCGAGCTGATGAAGACGCGATTTGTAACTTCAAGTTTATTTCTCAAATCACTAATAGCAGGCTATTTGGCAATCTCGAGCTGATGAAGACAGGCTTATGAAACAGACAGCACAGTGAAGTGTTACAGAGACACTTTCCTGGACAGAGGAAAAGAAAGTGACAGCGGGGTGCCACCAGGCATCAGAGGCGTCATATCAACTATGAGATTAGTAATTAGTATGGACTTGAACCTATGACCTTCCGAGGAATCATGATGTCCACTAGGCCATGAAGAGGCGTCATATCATCTATGAGATTAGTAATTAGTACAGACTTGAACCTATGACCTTCTCAAGAAATCATGATGTCCACTGGACTATAAAGAGGCGTGTTATCATCTAATAGATTAGTAATTAGTATGGACTTGAATCTACGACTTTCTCAAGGAATCATGATGTCCACTGCACTATAAAGAGGCGTGGTATCATCTAATAGATTAGTAATTAGTATGGACTTGAACCTACGACCTTCTCAAGGAATCATGATGTCCACTGGACTATAAAGAGGCGTGGTATCATCTAATAGATTAGTAATTAGTATGGACTTGAACCTACGACCTTCTCAAGGAATCATGATGTCCACTGGACTATAAAGAGGAGTGGTATCATCTAATAGATTAGTAATTAGTATGGACTTGAACCTACGACCTTCTCAAGGAATCATGATGTCCACTGGACTATAAAGAGGCGTGGTATCATCTAATAGATTAGTAATTAGTATGGACTTGAACCTACGACCTTCTCAAGGAATCATAATGTCCACTGGACTATAAAGAGGCGTGGTATCATCTAATAGATTAGTAATTATTATGGACTTGAACCTACGACCTTCTCAAGGGCTCATGATGTCCACTAGACCATAAAGAGGCGCCATATCATCTGCGAGATTAGTAATTAGTATGGACTTGAACCTATAACCTTCTTGAGGAATCATGATGTCCACTAGACCATGAAGGGATTCATATCATCTATGAGATTAGTAATTAGTATGGACTTGAACCTATGACCTTCTCAAGGAATCATGGTGTCCACTAGACCATGAAGAGGCATCATATCATCTATGTACCTGGCAAGAATTAATTCTTTGAAATGCTAGAGCGCCGCAATGGCAGCACAGCTAAAGCCGGGGTAATTTTCTCCAAGTTTGGAAGCGCTTGGTGATTCTAATAAGCGCTATATAAAAACTGAGTATTATTATTATTATTATTATGAGATTAGTAATTAGTACTATGGACCTTAACCTATGACCTTCTCAATGGGTCATGACGTCCACTACCATGAAGAGCGACTACCCCAAGTCCATTGACACCAATGTTAATCAGTATATTGTCTCTTTGAAGCCAGAAAGGTGTTAGCTAAGCGTAAAATGATAGGAGTTAATGCCCTTCTTGCTCCAAAGGGATTGGATGATGTACAAGTCTATGATATAATAGAGAGGAACAAGCTAGCCAAAGTGTCGTCTGTGAACCCTAACTAGGACATCTAGCCTCAGGACTAGCTCCAGCTGTTCTTAATTTGTCTACAAGGGGCCAGGGGGGTCAGGCCGACGACTTATTGCCATGGTGATGCACATGACCTCAGTAGTACTGACCAAAGCCCTTTGTTTTGATTTGTTTTGTCTATTCTCTGAAGCGGCACCCATAGTTGGAGAGGGGACAATGTGGATTATGACACAAGGAAGTGATACTTGTCACACATAGACAGGACACACAAAGTTTTTTCCTCTTGAAACCCAATTTTACAAAGTTTGTTTAAGATGTTCAGAAGGGGTGTTGTTGACTTGAAAGGAGTGGACAGCAATGGTCACATAGGTAGGGGCCTAAATAAAATTTCTCTAAAAGTAGGCCATGGAATCATTATACAGTCTGTACACAAATTATGAAGGAATTACATGTACATACCAGCTAAATAATACACCCTCTCTACCCTACTAATTGCAGATATTATTACATTTCATAGTGTGCCCCCACTAGACTCCACTGGTTTCATAGACTGCTAGAATCCTGTCTCTAACTCAAGTTTCTGACACTGATAAGCTGAACCAATTCTACAGATACTACCACCACTACCACCACCACCACAACCACCACTGATAAGCCGAGCCAATTCTACAGATACTACCACCACTACCACCACCACCACAACCACCATCACCATCACCCCTACCCTTGCCACCACTCACCTATCGTAGTCTGCTCCAACTAGACTGGTTCCATTGACTGCTAGAATCCTGTCTCTAACTCAAGTTTCTGACACTGATTAGCTGATCCAATTCTACAGATACTACCACCACTACCACTACCACCACCATCACCACCATCGCACCATCACCCCTACCCTTGCTACCACTCACCTATCATAGTCTGCCCCAACTAGACTGGTTCCATTGACTGCTAGAATCCTGTCTCCAACTCTGAGTTTCTTACACTGATTAGCTGATCCACCAGGCAGAACCTTACAGATATAGATTCCAGGGGACTTCAAAACTGTGTGCTGCAAATAGTAACAAATGGAAAAGGGTACGTTTCAAGGTTTTGCCATTACTTCTCTAATTCATTCTATAATAGTCTGAAGTGATTTGTCTTCTTGCATTTCCATAGCCTGTCAGGAGATCAATATAGCAATTTTATTAAAAGCAATTTTTCATTTTATTCTTTTCACTCTAATACGATACCTCAATATCACAAAGACAAGAGCATTACATATTACTTGATTTATCTAACATTTGATTTCTTCTGTTAACACACTCTTAAAACACCAAGTCACATCAGATTATAAATGACATTTTGAAGAGAAAATAATATTTGAGGTTTGGTTTATGGGAAAGCAGGATTGACTATATAAAAGGAAAAGAAAAAGAAAGAGTTAGATGACAGCATTATCAGTTTCTTCCACCATAATTGTAGACCAGGGGGGGGGGGGAAGTGTTTCACAAAGATCCTAATTTGAACTTATCTCTAAGTTGGACTTAACAATTATGGAAAGCCGTTAGCATCTATGACAATATTTTGTAAAAGTTATTTAAAGAGGCATAAATGTTGATTCAAATCATTTATATTTTCTATTATCAACAAGATTTCATGTTCTTGATGCGGAATTTATAAAAAGTCTAGAACACTTGATTTTTCACTTTTGAATATATTTTATTTTAAGACTACAAATGGCTCTCCATAATGTTTAAGTCCAACTTAGAGTTAAGTTCGATTTAGGATCTTTGTGAAACACCCCCCCAGGTAAAGTTTAAAAACCCTTACCTGTCCATCCACTAGTCCAAGCCCAAGACCAGCCTCTCCCTTCTCAAGATCCACCACAAAGACATCATCGATAGAGTCCTTCCGTTCCCTGAACGATGAGCACGGCGATGACCACTCGCTGTTGGGAGACTCGGTAGTCCAACTCTCCGGGGTCGCTAGGCTGCCGGTCGATTCTGACCCCTGACGATCTTCCTGCCAAAAACTCAGATCGCTGTTGTCTGTAATGTAGAAAGAAATTGAGATGACTTGAGTTAAGTAAGTTCTTTGGGAGAAATTGTGAGAGGCATATGTCTTTTATCTTCTTTTTATCTCCTAGGTTCATTCAGTTGAAAGAATAATACAGTCAAACCTGTCTATAGCGACCGCCGCAGGGAAACACAAACAGTGGTCTTTGAAGACACATGGTAATTGTAGACAGGATCCTTTAGTACATGATTCAATGAGAAACCATTTTCAAGGGAAACAAAAAATGTGGTCTTTATAGACAGGTGGTCACTAAAGCAGGTTTGACTGTAGCAGTCTCTCACCTCTCATCACTTTACAATGTGTATAAGAATACAACATACATTACTGGTGTCATGAGGATTTTTTTTATGGGGGATACCAGAAACCTTTGGATCCTGGATGCTCCTAAAATCAGGTATAGTAAAATATAAGGATTAGAATAATCATACAAATTTACCTTGGCAGTCTATTCCTTTAAGGAGCTCCTCTAAGCCTTCTCCGTCCAGATCTACATTGTTATTGCTCATATTGCTGCTTAGTGGTTCCCCCTTTTCTGCTCCAGCCACCCCCTCCACCTTCTTCACCTGCTCTTTCACATTCCCGTTCTCAACTCTTCCTCTGCTGTCTCCATTTTGCATGGTCCTCCCGGCATCTTTGCCCTCCAGCCTCAAGACCTCCTGCTTGATCCTGTCTGCCTGTTGCCTTCTCTCGTCCTCCCTCCTCCGCCTCTCTTCCGGAGACGAGTCGAATCCGAGAGGAGGAGCGATGACGTTGAGTTTGAGGTCTCCGTTGAGATCTCCATTGGTGGTAGGGGGAGATGGAGTGCGAGGGAGTTGGAAGCCATTCAACGATGGTCTTGTCTTTGGCTTAGGAGGAGGTGGAGGTGGTGTTGAAGGCTTCTTCGAATCCGTGGGCGACATCGGTGGTGATGGAAGAGGTGACGGAGTTCGCGTTGGCATGGCAATGGGGGATCTTGGGGTTCTTGGTGATGGAGGAATGAACGTGGGTTTGGGTGATACCGGAGGAGGTGGTGGTAGGTAAGTCTCACCGTCCTCCTCTAAAATGACATCCTGGGTGATGTGGGAGATCCCGTTCTCAATGTCCATCCGATGGGGTTTGGGTTTCTTATTCTTCAGGATTGGTTTAACAACATGGTTCACAGGTGAAGTCTTGATCCAATTCCGGTCTGCATGCGCCACTTTGCCACCATGTCCATTCTCACTGGCTCCATTGCATGAAAGAGTTCTGGAACCACTGGCATCAGTTTCTACCTTACCGTTGAGTACCCTTAATGCTGCATTTGCTGTTGATGGGCAGCTGTAGCTCTTGGCAAGAGTGGGATGTGGCTTCTTTGGCTTGGGGTCTGGCAGCGCTGAAAGAGATGTCTGTCTCCGGACATTCGACCTTGCCCTGACATTCCTTACATTGTTGTTGACTTCTCCATTCAGTTCCAGTTCCTGCATCAGTTTCTGGCATCTTGGATCGATCGCTTCGGCCTCCTTTTCATTCGCGACCCTTACTCTCTTCTCTACCTCCACGTTGTCATCCAGAATGGCCCCTGCATCTTTCTCATTAAGAGGCCAGGAGGAGCATCGAGATCTGGCCTTGGGTGTGACCGCTTTCTTCCGTTTGTCCCTGAACGGGATGTCTTCCTCTGGACCCGTTGTCTCCTCGATGGAAGACTCCTCATCAAACACTGGCAAGTTGATATCTCCATGATCTGAAGAAAGAGCACATGAGAGAAGTTTAGGTTAAAAACTATCGATCTTTTTACCAGTACAAAAGAGGTTAAAAAAAAAGAGAAGAATTGACAAATGAATGCTTTAAACAAACACAGGAATATACATGTACATGCATCTCATTTTGTTTCATTAAATGAAACTTAATATGCTAACCTATCTTAATGACTAAGTCATAATCTCTTAAAGTCATTTGAAATTTAAAAAAAGGAAACATCTGGCAATTCTTACTAGCGCCCTTGTCCCAAAAATATATAAACCCCCATCTATGCTTTCTACAATCAAGTAATCTAATTAGCACTGAAAAAACATGATATTTTACAGTCCTGATCCTAATTTTAGGAAACCCCTGTAGCCTAAAATATCTACTCATCACACAAATATGGATTCTACATCTATTTAAGTAAGAGACAACTGTAAGGATATGTAATATTTTTATCTATCTTGATCCTGATCTTAAGTAAGTCTTTAGAAACCCTATCCAAAATATGGTCCAACTTATCTTTGGTTTCTATATTCAATCAACCTTTAATTGACAAACTGATATTTACCAGATTTTGTACCCTTATCCAAAATATACACCTACATGTACCTATCTATGAACCTATCTATGGATTTTATCATCCATTGACCTAATGGACATCAGTCTTGATTCTGATCTTAGGAAAGTTCTTTCTAAGATATCTATACCCGTCTTCATCCTAACTATGTTATTTATATTCACTTTATCTCACAATCAACCGTAAGAAGACATGATATTTACCAGTCTTGATTCTGATCTTCGGGAAGTCTTTATGAAGAGCCTGTAGTATGTCTTTGAACCCTGGTAACAGCTCGCAGACATCGCACCTCAGGTCGAGTTGGAAAGCATCCGTTGGGAGAACCAGCGGCGGATGGTCATCAAAACTCACCAGGATCTCTTCTGCAAACGATAAAAATTGATAACAACAATATAAAAAGTAATCATAACAAGAAGAATATTATTATGAAATCATAATTCTTTGTGACAAAGATTGTAGAATATTAAGGATAAGCGTAGTGTATGGAAAAGACGATGAATGGTGATTACTTGGAGCCTGAAGTCTACAAACAAGGCTGACATTCAGAGATCAAGATAATCAAGTTTTATCTAGTGTTTCAATTCAAAGGGATCAACATAAAGATGCAAATATGATAAACCAATGGGGAATGATTTTATTGGCTGTTGAGAGGAAGAACAATGTTAAATCTGTGCAAAACCATGACTCAACATCCTTCTGGCTCTTTGTAGATGTTATGAAACTAGAGATACTCTTGGACAAAAAAGGTTAAGTTTATTTTCAAAATCTATTGAATCATTAAACTTTCCTTTCATTTTTCATTCTTTCAAGGACAAAATTTTAAAAAATAATTGGAGAGTAACAAATAGTTTCAGAGGTGCCAGAATAATCAGCTGACTGACTGTGGTCATGTATTAAGAAGAAAAGGTGATGAACTTTGCCCTTTTTGCTTTACACAGAATCAAAATAATACATGTATGTTCTTTAAAGCACTGAATAAATCTTCCACTTTTAAGCCTGCCTGCACTAGTTTGGCCAGGGCATTAGACCTCCCTGCAAGGTCACTGACAGGTGGTTATCACATCAAATCAGCTCTCAATTAACATAAGAAAAAGGGGATCATGGGGGACCAACAGGCACCGATAAAGCATTGTTTGCTTTATAGAGGGCGCAAGTAGTTATAAGTAGTGCAGTGGGGCTTTAATTCCCCAAAATGCAATATGTCTGCTCCAACCCAAATCTTGCTTGGAATTGAATAAATTCCAATCAGATTTCTTCTTCTGTCACATTGCCAATTTGAAAACCTTGTAAATGTCATGAGGTCAAGTTGGAGATAAGCCATCAAGAACTTTAAATAATGAGCACTGAACTTTTCATTGTCAGTCAATTAATGGAAGATCCATACACATCACTTTTTCTTTTGGTTTCCTTCAGCGATTAATTCAACTTTTTGAACCAATGACTGATTTTTTTTTGAACTTTCATTTCAAAGAGTACCACAAATGACGAAAAGTTATTATGTTTCGGAAACAAGAATAGCAGGAATAGATCAATATCAAAGACCCCTACAGACTCGCTTTGTACTAAAAAAATCAAAGAAATAAAGAGGATGAATAGAATCAGAAAGTACAAACCAAAATGAAGACAAAAGAGGTTTCAGACAAAGAACTGGAATATTTTGTGAAATTATATGAATAAAAGAGTAAGAATTATGATTTTTTTTTTCCATACTTTTGATAAGGATAGGTAAGACATATACAGAAGACCCCAAACTATTGAACAATAAATTTCAAAATATTAAAGCCTGCAAAAAGGAGGAAAGTAAAAAAAAGAATTATGACTTTCGATTTCTAAAATATGAAAAGAGAATGAAGGAACAGACAACAAAAAAATCCACAACATAAAACAGAAATGAAAGGAACCAACACCAAGGTATGTCTAGAGTACAAAACACTGGACAAAATCAATTTGCAACGCACTGCTTTAGGTCATGGTTTGTTATCTTATGAAGTGCACAGGAAATAATCCAACCGATCATCAATTTCAATTCTAGGGTCTACATGAAGCTCTCTGCTTTTAATAACCCTACAATCAGTTGATGCATAGAAGATAGACGGCATCTAACTTTGATCAATTAGTTATGACATGATAGGAAGATGGGATTACCAAGATTAAATTGAATTAAAAACAGAAGGAGAGAGTACTGATATGAGAATATACTTCAAGTAGGGGTGGGAGCTTTTGATCATGAAGCAGTTGGTTTGGATGTGAACATACAGAGGGGTAAAGGAAAGTCATGAAGAAAAATGATGAGAGAAGAAGAGAGAGAGAGGGGGAGAGTGAGAGAGAGAGAGATAGAGGGGGAGAAAAGAGAGAGTAGAAAGACTGAAAGAAATTATGGAAACAAAAAGAAACTAAGATATGGAGAATAAAACATGAGGGAGTGAAATGGAGAATAACCGACGTTGGAGGACAATTAAAGCATAAAAGAAAAGAAAAAGGAAAAGTAAGCATACGGTAATAGTGGGCAAGAGGAAGAATGGTGTAGCAAAAAGGATCACACAAGAGCAGAAGAGTAAATACAAATTTGAAATGATGGAAATAGTGAAGTAAATCAAGCAAAAGAGATCAACATTGAGTGAAAGAGAGTAAAGGGAGATGCTAAGAAGATACACGTATATACATAACATGTACATGTAAAAACATGAAAGAAAAAAAATTTATAACCATAAATATGGCTTGATAGATGATTTAAACTAAAGTAAATACATAATCCATAAAAGCAGCGAAAGGCACTGCACAGGACACGCTGAGTTTTGCAAAAGTACAGATGACGACAGTGGGAGGAGAGGAACATACTGAAATAAAAACAACTACATGAATCTTTCCCTGGAGGGAAGCTATAAATATGTCAATAGGATGAATGAAAGACACATGGTAATCCTCACAGGACATATCCAAAACTCGCAAAGAATTAATAAATAGCCAGAATGATCTATTTTGCCAGAGTAAATTATCAGAAATTAGATGGGAGTTAGTTAGATGAGAGGAGGGAAAGCCTTCATTTTGATGTTTTTTTTCGCCACATGCTATTGTTTTGTCCCTCTGCTCACTGACAGCATTACGATTTTATCAAACTAGTCATGTAATGCCCCTCCGAGGGCGATACAACATAGCCAACATATAATCATCTCAGACAGAAGAATTACAAGAAAAGAGATGCCTTCAGGGATGCCAGTGAGAATTGAACAGGGGGTCTGAAATCACCTAGAATGAGCTACTTTGTACACAAAAAAGCCTAAACTATTGTCTGAAAATAACTCGCCAGGGCCTGAATTCAGGCTATTGCCTGAAAACTGGCATCCCTGTGCCGGCCTTGTACGCTTGGTATTAGGACAACTATCTTTCAGAATTCATATTAGATTATCGTTCCACCATCACTTTGTTAGCTTTCCCCGTTACTTGTAGTATCATAGCTTTCAAATGAGATAATGGACAACCCAACATGACAGCATGACCTTTTTTGTCTGGTGAAGGAAGAAATCTATCTGAAATCAAGACTTGATTCTCTTCTATCAACTTTTATCAGTAATCAAAAATAGGTTTGGTTGTGGTAACTGGTCAACTACATGTACTTGGTAAAAATGTCAAAAGAGGAGTGGATTGAAGGACTCCAAATACAAAAGTTGATAACTTATTGCACATTAGCCTTTTCATATATTACTATACTTACAATTATATCTGAGCTATCGTTTTTAATCCCATATCAAGCATCATTGGCCGAATAAGTGAGGTCATCTATCATTATACATATTAGTTGCTGACTAATTGAATATTTTGTTTTGCTTGGCTCTCTTCAAAGATATAATCTCGACCCCTACCTGTATATTTACACCTATCATAATGAGATTAAGCTTTCATTATCACGATCATCATCCAATTATCCCATTTAATCATCTCTTTAGGTCCCACTGCAATAATACAAGTTATTAGAAGTGGGGTGGGGATGGTAGAGGGGGGGGGGGGGGGGTGGTCAACCATATCATTGACCTATTCCTAAAAAAAAAATGGCCATCATTGTTCTGACATAGGGCAGCAGGGTGTGGGGGAGGGGTGCAGATTATTTTACAGTTCTTGAAGACTGATGGGGGGGGGGGGGGGGTGGGAGTTATACCAACTAGAATTTAATGGTCATCTCACCAATAGAGCTAAACAGAGGTCTTGCATTAAGTGGACTGGGTAATGTCAAGATTTCCTTCTTTCGCAGTCTCCACGAATTGGGAGCGCCAGGAGTGTCACGTATGACAGACATGAGCGCTATACAAGAACCGACTATTATTATTATTATTATTTGATTTTAAAACTGAGGATTGGGGGGAAAGCGATTGGGTTAAAGTTTAACCATTTCCTATATGTATTTCCATCTCACAGCACGTCTTATCTTTACCCTTGACCATGAAGTCAGCTATAACTGCATGTACATGTACCAGACCATAAACTCAAATGATTAGGGGTGAGTTGGTAGAATAGTGGTGGAGTGGGGTAACACCTCTACCTTATTCTGTCTTCCAAGACCAACATGTCATTGCCAACTATCTGATCCAAAGTGATGATGTGCAGAAGATTAAGAATGGGAAATATAAGGGATATATTTTGACAAAATGGAGAAACGACCCACCCCCCTTTGGTGACCATTCTGTCTTTGCCAATTATTTGACCCAAAGTGATGATGAGCAGGGGATTAAGAAATGGAAGTACATGTATGGGGATAACCCCCCCCCCCCAGCTCCTCTCTTTGCCAAAGTTATGGTGGGCATTGGATTAACAAAGGAAGCATGGGGGGGGGGGGGGTAGAATTCTGACAGAATGGGGAGACATTGCCCCCCCCCCCCTCCCCAGAACCTGTCTTCCCCAACTATTTGACCCAAAGTGATGATGAGCAGGAGATTAAGGATGGGAAGTGTGGGGGTTTCCTGCGCACCTGTTTTCAATGCAGCCTCCACTTCCTTGGGTGGGGGGAACCAAGCCCTGGGCCTGGTTGCCTGGGAGCCTCCGATGTCATACTCGCTCAGCATCTGATGGATCTGGGCTGCGTTCAGCACCGGGAAGTCCCGCCGGACGGAGCTCCATTCCGCCTACATGGAAGAGAATAAAAGAATTTGGAAGAATCGTGACTATCAATGACTGATTTTTTTCCCTTTACGTATTTACTTTATCTTGGACGAATGCACATTCATGACTATAGCAAACTCCATAGCCAATGAGAGATGTGGGTCATGTTGTCAACTTTACATAAACACTGCCCTAATGCATATTCCATAGCCAATGGGAGATGCGGGTCAAGTTGAAAACTCATGTTAATACTAGACTAATGCATATTCATGACTAGCAAACTTCATAGCAACTGAGAGGAACTCATGTTAATACTAGTCTAATGCATATTCATGACTAGCAAACTCCATAGCCAATGGGAGATGTACATGGGTCAAGTTGGAAACTCATGTTAATATTAGACTTATGCATATTCATGAGTAGGATACTCATAAAATAATCACTCATGATAATAAGATGCAGGCCACGCTGAAAACTTACATTGCACACTAAACTAATGCATATTCATGACTAGGGAACTGATAAGCCGATTAGAAATGTGGATCAAGCTGAAACTCACATTCATACATGTACTAAAATAATGCAAATTCATGACTAAGAAACTTTCTGAGCCAATGAAAGATCTAAGTAGAAAATGCTGGACAGTGATCCAATATTCATTCTTACTCATATGCCAGAATTGGAAATGGGAATTTCCCATTTCAAATCAAGTATAGAAACTGAAAGAATATCAAATAGGTCATGTTATATCAAATAACAGTCTTTATACATTTCCTTTTGAACATGGGAACTGAACAAAGAACACATAATCTTGATGGGAAGATAGATGACGAGAGATTGTGATATGACAAATCTCTTTCAAGGATACCTTCATAACTATATATTGTCAGCTAGACTAACATGGGCTTATGTAAAGAGAACAGGAAAGTATCACACAAAAGATGTGCAATATATATCTAGACAAAGATGGCAAAATAGACAGGAACAGAGACAGAAGAACATATAGATCCAAATTTGAATAAAAGAAAAGAATGGGGGCAATAGAAAGGTTAATACAAAGCTACCCTGTTTTGGCTTTATAATACATCAACTATTTCATCTTATATGAATACAATTCATAAATAGAAACCTAAAGATATAAATAGAGATAACTTTAGTATAAAGTATATTGCCCACTTCATTCCATTTCGATTCCAAAAGTGGATGATGCAACTCTGAAGTTCATAGTCTCATATTATTTGATGATTCAAAAATCAAAATTCAATTCAAAACCGTTCACTGTGAATTTCTTTTAGTGTTTCTGTCAATATGTCCCACTTGTAAACATTTCAAGAATCTTTTCTACAATGGCAAAATCATTGTTTTACTTTCACTAATAATAATATATGGCCATCACACAAAGTCATTTAACATCATGACCCATAAAACGTGATCTGTCGCAATCTACAACAATAAAATATTTGTTGGAGGTATAACTGTCCTCTCTCTCTCTCTCTCTCTCTCTCTCTCTCTCACACACTCTCACACACCCTCTCTCACACTCTCTCTCTCAATCAGTCACTTACTCAGTGGGGTAGTTGCATAAGGGGATACGTGCCCCCGATCAAATTGTGAAAAAAGGGGAAAACTCCTACATGCCCCCTTAAATGAATGACTTTTTTAGTTTTCATTTTATCTATTAAGCTATGCCAAGTACTGCTCTCTCTATCATTCTCTTTCTCTTTCTCTTTCTCTCTCTTTCCCTCTCCCTCTCCCTCAGAGTCTCAGGCTATCTCTCTGTTTCCTGAACGAAACTGAAAGTTGATGCGTGACATGCATGCTCGACTCTCCAAGTCAGAGACAACGAGGGCTCAAACCACTAAAGGAAATCATAAAACATCCCTCTCCAAGGAAAACGAGTGAAATGGAATCAATTTGCTTGTACATATCGACATCTTCACGTTGTATCTTCTTCTTAAGTTCCTAAGAGTAATGTCATTTTTTGGGCAATCTACCATCAAGATGTTTGATAGCTCCTTGCTAGCATCAATGCGGGCAATGTCCTGCTATTGCACACTTTAAAGCCCATCTGTACTGGTTTGACCAGGGGGATTTGACCTCCCTGCAAGGTCACTGACAGGTGGTTATCTCATCAAATCAGCTCTCAATTAACATAAGAAAAAGAAAATCATGGGGGACCAACAGGCACCAATTAGGCATTGTTTGCTATATAGAGGGAGCAAGTAGCTATAAGTAGTGCAGTGGGCCTTTAAGCCAAGGCACCATCACCTTACCTGGGATTCTGTGAAAGCAAACTCCACAAAGGTAATTAGGATCAATGCCCTTGTACTCTGACTCAGGTTTTCAACTTGGGACCTCCTCGGAGCAACGATGATACTCTAACATTTGACATATTACACTTCCATCTTAGTTGTTAGTCCTAGATGTACCTCAATTTCATTAGAAGTGGTATGTTTTAAAAAGCTATTAATTTCTAGGTGATAAAGACTGGATAATTACAAATAATTAAAAAAAAACCTGACAAAAAAAAAAGGAATAACTTATAAATTTAGTTAATATGCCACATTATCAACAACCAAGTGAGCTAATAAAATATCAAACAAGTCATTAACAAAAATCCTTAATATGGGTATTAATCCCAACATTTAAAGGAACAATGTTGCTATTTTTTTAAAATAATCAACATTTAAGTGACAATAAGGTGGGAGTTAGAGTCCTGTCCATCTAGAAGTGCAATAATCAGTTGGTGTCTATTATCCTTGATAATTCTCTAGGGTTATCCCTTCTAAATTGTTGAGAGTTTAAGCCTTATCTTACCTGAGCAAGCTGGAGTTTGGGCGTGGCCAGGAGATCCGTCGCCATGGAGACCTTCTGGAGGAAGCTGGCCTGGAGCTTCAGGTCCTTCTCATAGATCCACATCTCTAGGAGATCCAGGTTCCCTCGGATCTGGGCTCCCTTGGACCACTTGAAGAACTTGCCTCCAACTCCTGTGATCGGAAGAAAAATAGAAACAAAATGGATATTGAGCAAAACGGATTGCACATAGCACAGATTTGGGAGGGAAAAAAAATCACATTAATCTTTTAAATGTACACCTTAACAATAATTGCTTGCATTATTTGTTATATGGGGCAGCTAAGAAAAACACACAGGGCTTGGGGTGAGTGAGCCATAAAAGGATCTGTTTCTAAATTTGATATATATACAGGTTCAAAGGTGAATCAACATCATTGACAAAGAATCCTGAAGTTACAAAATGTAATCACTGAAATAGAAAATAGGAGAGTGTGATAGACAGCCAAAATAAACAAAAGCTAAGGAGGAGATTAAGTCCATTGGTATAAAGATAATGAAACTCATTATGAAAAACCAATCATGTATTTTTGTTTAAACTTAATGACCAAAGGAACAAACTGAAAAAAACTGGCCCTCTTCAAGTAACTGAGCATGACTATAGTCTTGAAACAAATATGTAGCACTACATGACAAAGATGTTTACTAAAAATCTTGGAGTAAAACAAAGCCTTCATTGGAGCTTTATCTAATATTGCTATATTATTCTTTCTGTTACTGCAGATAGACCTGAGATACATCTTTTGGTCACAGTATGTTTACTTCTACATTGCCTTCCTCTGAAGGTAGCAAAAGGACGTTGCTACAAACACACTTGCACCAACAAAACAATGTTCTCGGTCAAGCTGTCCACAGCTAATCAATTATGCCTCATAAAACTTCATATAACTGCAGGAACAAACAATTGTAAATCCCTGACTAGACCTCCATTTCCCCAATCAATGACCATAAAAGTCAGATCAAATAAACAACGACACACTTCAAAATCCATCTACAAACACTATGGAAGTTCAAGCAGCAGTCCGATGTAACAGTGACCTTTGATATAAAGTGTAGTAGATGTATACATTAAACATATAAAACAAAATATGAAGGTGGACTCACACTCACTTGTAAATATATTTCAATGCTCTTTTACTTTCTTTAGCTGACCAGATGTAAAGAGACAGGTCACTGTTACATTTTTGTTATCATGAAGCCATCCCGTTATTGAATTATTTAATCGCTTGCATCATTGTTTTG
Organism: Strongylocentrotus droebachiensis; assembly: GCA_035222895.1. Taxonomy (NCBI): domain Eukaryota; kingdom Metazoa; phylum Echinodermata; class Echinoidea; order Camarodonta; family Strongylocentrotidae; genus Strongylocentrotus; species Strongylocentrotus droebachiensis. The sequence goes on along the minus strand of JAVYIG010000036.1, from coordinate 745,819 downwards.
CAATACTTTGAAAATAGATGTTGCTCCAGCAAGGAATATATCCAGTCAGGTTCCCTTTGATACCTGGGTTGAGAGATACAATGAGATATGAAGCCTCGTCTCTGGGACATACACACCATGCAGGGATTGAACCCTCAATCTCTTAATTGAGAGACAAGTAAATGAACCACTACACCATGCTGGTGCTCCAATGTTTTAGTAGGTGGCTCACAGTTGTGCGTGTGTTTGTGGAGGCGGCAAGGTTGATCACCACAATCTGAAAATTAAGGATCATGTTTCTAAGCAACAACAAAAAGGAAAAGAGAGAGCTAGGAAAAAGATTCCAGAAAGCTCCCTGACTATATAATTTCCCTTGTCCCTTTCCTCTGTCTAGAGTGCAAAGAGCCCCTTGAACTCAACTAAACCATTTGAACTAAACATTTTCTTGTAAAGGATCTGTCAAAAACAATAACAGAAAGACAGACAGCATAGCACTCAAGTGTGTAAAAGGAAATCAGGGGAAATCCAGAGATTATTTCTTGGGGAATTAAAGTCAGAAGGGTTCTTAGAAATGATTACACAGGAGTTCAATACTTATTTTCTTAATATAATCAAATAGTCAGTTTTCCAGGCCTCATATAATGTAAAGTGCTGCACAAGACTTAAGGCTTGTTCACATATATGCTGCAGAAAAACGTGAGAAGCGTATTAAAGCATACAACAATACACATTTGGTATCTTACAACATAAAGTTGAGTAACCAAGTACACTCACAATTACTTTAGTACACAAAACTATGCTCCAGTGTACCACAGCATTATTATGTGAACGAGCCTTTACTTTTAAACTTAGAGCTGCAAACACATCATTTCTATAGATACATAGAAGTTGTACAGTGAAGGCAACGCTAGCATTACTAGCCTATTAGAAGGCTTCAATGGGATTGGCTAAAAGTAGGAAAGCTTAACTCTGCTACACATGTAACTGGTAACATATGTATTGTCGTACAGCAGTATACCAAACAAGCAATTCGCAACCATAGATAAATTCATGGGAAAACAGATTCTGACACATATATATCGAAACAAAGGCCCTTCCTTGTAAACGTTTCTGCAAAGGAAGATATCAAGTTGGTAAAAGCCATTTTTGATTGGCTTTGATAAACTTGTGAAACCATATCACAAAACATCACAATTTACAATATCATGAAGCTTCTAGTGAGCAAATCTTAATGTATTATTACTTCACTTTTTTTGTAATATCTCCAAAATGGAGGATTTTAGAAAATGCAAATTCTGGGACTATCAAATTTTCTCTTGTGTGATTTACCATTTTACACTCTTTTCCCCCTTCATATTCAAAAGATTTAACAATGAAATGCAAGATAAATAAAAATATTCTAACAATACTGATGACATCACATGCATGGAGACCAGATGGATAAGATATGATGTTAAAGTTTTTTTTCTATCTTGAAATCTGGGTCATCCAGTGTGCTAAAATTAAAGGTGGGGTTTTTTCCTTGAAAAAAGTAATTGATCAAATTTCCTAACACACCTCAAAAATTTGTGCCAGACTCTGAAAAGAACAAATATTTATTCCATAAAAAGAGCATCTTACGGGTCAGAGAGAAAGATAATTGTGACCACCTGAAACAGCAAAAATCTTGTATTCAATTTCCCCTTACTTCAGCACCTGCGTGTAGTTGCCCTGAAACAATTGTTCCAATTCACCTGAAGTTTAAAGAAAATATAGAGAATGGACATTCCCAGATAGCTATCAACTGAAAACCTGCCTTGCTTTATTTAGAAATATGACTTATGGACCCACTTTATTGAAAGTTTGGATTAGTGTGCAGCTGTCCGTTAAGAAAAAATAATCAATCTTGGGGTGAGGAACCAAAACTTGAATTTCAAGTGTTCCCATAGGTAGGTAACTCGGACAATTTGTTTACTCATAAAGCTGTTAATACTTTCACTTTATCAAAAAGAAACAACCCAACCATGATAAACTTTGAATCAAAGTAAAATGATTGGGAAATAATGAGGAAAATTAGTTAACAATTCATTGGGATGTATAAATGTAGATATTTTCTCTTTAAAAAACAACAAAGTTATTGAATCAGATTTTTATCAAAAATATAAGCAGTTTGTTGTTACTTGTCATACAGTTTCTTGTACATGAAAATTATGATTTTTAGCCAGTCACTCTACTTTTTTTTGGATTTTTATACAACTTTTCCTTGAAACTAAATATGATGAATCAAATGATCAAGAGGAATATTCACTTCAGCTTACATCATCTAGAACAGGAGAACTTCTCCATCCCAATATACCATCAACACTTGCGAAAAAACTGTGCCTGCATGCTGAATGTTAGATAACCTCTTTTCCCTTCAAAATCTAATAATCATGTTTATATATTTCATGGGCATCTATTGCAAACATCATCACAAACTGGCAAGTCATGAACGCCCTGAGAAGCAACTTGTGTTTTCCTCATGTCAATACTAGTGTCCTTCCAAAGTTCCTACAGATGAACTGACCTACCCAAGCCAGGCAGGCAATGCTCTTCTCGCTAATAGGGGAAGAGAGAAGTGACACTTTGGGCTTAAGTATTCACCCAATTTCCCACTCCTTTTCCGCTGTACGTAAGAAAGACTTCCAAAGAATCTCAGTTGTCCATCCTAAATAAATACATGCTCATAAATCTTGTCCAGTTTTTTTATAGAAAGAGGAACGTGGAATTGTCACCTTCCTTTTTAGAAAAGGGCAAGGTTTGAGTGGGTCTTTCAGCACCTTTTAGGATTTGTCTAAATTAACTACAGTAACAGCAAAGTCAGAAAACAATTTTGTTCTTCTTCAAATCTGCAGTGTCACAAATGAATCTGATAAAACTTTCATATTTCAGACGAAATACACCTGTAGTACCTTCTGTGGCTAGTTCATTCATACAGCAAATTTAAATTGAGTACAGACTTGAACGGTTTGATCAAACATGCAAATGCAATTAAGTCATGTATTAAAAATTTAAAAAATTGAACGTACATTCAAATAAATACACACATTGTTATTGCAAACACTTTATAGAGAGCCAGACAGATGCCTTTGCTAAATTACGACTTGACATTCATTTTCTGTCAGCAGACCATACTCCTGATCACAGAACAAAGGACATTGTACCAAAGTTAGTTTTGGCTTTTGCTGAATTAAACTCTGTATCATTTAAAACTTATGTAGTTTTTCTTTCTTTTGACATAGAATAATATGTGTGATTATCGTTTTATTTCTTTGTTTATCAATACAAACAATATTCTCCCCCAACCAGGTTCTCTCTATAGCTATGGTCACAAATCTGAGCAGCGACCGACCGATCAGTAGCCTGCTCGGTCGCTGCTGGAATTTAGGCATCGCCCAGCAATTAGGTCGGTGCCGGGCGGCGACCGCCCAGGCACCGAGCGTATTTTGGGCGGCGAGTGAAAAGTGAGCAGGCGCCGCCCAAATTTTAACTCCGCGCTAAAACTTCAGCGGCGACCGAGCGATGCCCTAAAAACGAGCGGTGCCTGGGCGCCGAGCAGGCGACTTTTGGGCAATGTGACCATAGCATATGGCAAACACTTCTATAAAGCAGATCATTACATCCTGTCAAAGATCTGTCAAGAGAGGGAGCCCGTCACCACACCATCCAAGTCAGAACCCCATGCATCAGACATTGGGGCCAGGTAACCAAGGCCGCGGAGGCGCTGTCACCATGAATTTCCTCCGAACGAGAGTGCCCGTCAAAGCTCTCACCTCAGTTGCGACTTTTGACAGGAAGATGATCTGGATCGGTGTTATGAAAGGAATAATGGGATCTCACCTTGGGGACGGGACGACACACCTTTTGAGGTCTGGAAAAACTCTGTCTTGAATTACTTATCAAGATGGTGACCCATATTTTGACCTCAATGCCTCCATAAATGCAGTGATTTAAAATGTGTGTTTAATCAGGCTGTCTGGCAGGGAAAAAAATATTTAAAAAATTTGGGGGGCTACTTTCAAGCTTGCTCGCATGAAAATAGCACTCTTTAATTTGTTTTGCATTGAACTCTATGCAAATTTTTTGGGCTCTTTTATGACTTTCAAGGGCTCTTTTTGGTATTTTGGGGGCTACTTCGCCTCGAGCCCCCGTGTATTATTTTGCCTGCTGTCTGGACTGATTTGATTTCATATGGCATTTCAAGTATGGAGGCACATCAAGTAATGCCTACTCTGTAAACCTTGACAGAGATTTCAGGTGTGAAAACCTTACAGGGAGAAGATGTAACTGATTCCTTTTCACCCTTTCTATAGTAGACCCCTATGAAAAACAACATTCACGCTGATCATGGTGTTCCATCCTACCAGTGGAAAATAACTAAGTTTTGAGAATGCAGCATCAACAAAACATTTTCGAGAATTGTATGTCCGAGGCCTTGAGTATTAAGAAGATAGTCAGTCTGAAGAAAATTATCTCTGAATAATATTATTAAAAGTTAGCCACATCTAATATTCCAATATCAATCCAAATTCAAGGCCTCCCTTACATGACCTTATCTTGCTTGAGAAATGATATCATTTGATGAAGATAAGGGCTGTGTCGTGAACTTCCTACAACCAGTCAAAGAAATAACTTAACCGGTACAGCTTATTTCTTGCGGAAAACGGATGTCTAGCCTTCAACATGGAGATAAGGTACTCTTCAATTATTGATTATAGTAACATCCATATCGTTATCAAGTAAAATAGATCAGAAAGCAGTCTTCAAGCAGGAGTTTCTTGGAAAGGTTCGTAATTGATGTTTATGATTGTGATTGAACAAGAGTCTGCTTTTTTGTTGTTGATGTTGGACAGCTCTTAAAATAGTTTTTTAGTATCATGTCAAATGTTAAACACCAAAAATAGGGTATATGTTAAGCAATCAAGGTCATCCATCTATAATAACACTGATAATTATGACATGAATCCAAAGGTTCAACTAGATACTGAATTTTTCAAAAGTTGGTCAAAATTAATTTTGAGACTTTTTTCTCTTCATTTTTACCACACCTTTACATTGATCTGAAAAATCTTGCAAGGGTTTAAAAATGCATGGTCATAAATGTCCAATGAGACAAGTCTTTGCTTCACCACAAAGGCAACACAAATGAAGGAGTAAAGAAAGATGCTTTCATTTCATTTCACACCCTGAATGATTCACTGATGGTCACAAGCACATAGAATTACATTAATCAGTTTTATCTTCAAGAATTCATGAACATAAATTAGATCAGAGATGGCCTTTGAATGACTGATGAGAACGTTCTGATGACAAGCTAGCGTTGAGACGGTAGGAAAATCCCACCCACATTCTTTTACATCATACATGAATCATTATCTGGAACAGGTCCTCGGAAACGTACTGTGCTGCACAATATCATTTCAAATACTTGAGACGGAGATGGAGTTTGAAATACTTCCGCCGAACCCGAAAGTTCAGTGATAAAGATGGGGCTATCCCCACCACTGATCTTCATGTAGCATGATTCATATTCTGAAATAAGTCCCATAGACTATCTTATGGAATATCATATCAAAATCTTGAGGATTAGATCTGGATTTTAAAGCGTTGTCACCATACCCAAATGACCAGGGATAAAGATGGGGGAAATCCCCACCGCTGGCCTTTGTATCACAGAGTGATTTAAAATCTAGATAACCCTTACTGTATCAATCCCCTTTTCAAATGTTCAGCAGAGAGTTCTAGCATGAGCTGTTTTAACAAATAACCAAATGCTCCTCATAAATTGAAGTGTATAATAACGTAAAAAGGAGTTTTTACCTTCCAAACACTTAGTATGATCATTGAGATAATTTTTTTTTTTAAAATAGGTGAAATACTTGTGTTTCTTTAAGAAAAAAAAAAAAATTCTATACATGTCTCTCCATTACTACTGGGATTGAGTTTTGTTTCTTCTCTTATCCTTCTTTCATCACCCTCCCCTTCTATCTATCTTCCTCACGAGCCAACCTCCACGTCATCTATCTCCCAATGACTCGCGTATCATGCATGCCCTCATGATCATCTTCTTTCAGTTCAGCTCGCTTCGGTTCAAGGTTAGTCCACTTAAAGTGTCTCTTCCAGGACACCATGGTCCTGTCAGTCTAAATTTCCTTCCACCCGGGTTTCTGCTCGTTGCCTTGGCTGGGAAGGCAAGTCCTGATCACACCTCTCAATGCCTTGCTGAAAATGACACCATTAGTATTAGAGCATGATGACATGACTGTGCTTAGAATGATGAGTTGACTCTTTTCGGGAAAGAAAAACCATCCATATACCCCCTTTACCTTCCAGAGTTTACCCCCTCCCCTTTGAAGTCCATAAGTCTGATGAAGCTAACACTTACCCTAAAACTGACACTAACACTAACCCTGGGGCTCCACACGAACTTTATTTTGAAGGGGGTCTGGATTGAACTTGTATCCATGAGCCCTATGTAATTTTTTTGTTGTAATTTTTGGGGTCCAGACTTATATTTTGGGTGCCCATGTGTCCCTGGAGCCTGTTAGTGTTGAGCCCTGCCTAACCTATCTCCAAGGTGATATCAGTACTAAGATAGGCAAGTCCCAGGATTTTAGTCCCACACATCACCTATTTGATAACATCCATGCCTTCTAGAGGATGCCATTGGCATCGCTATCAACCAAGACCTAACCTTAAATATATTAGCTTTAAGCACGCCTAAGAAGTTTACTGCATACTAATATACCGCACTCTTTATATATTAAAAAATAATGTGATATATTTTTTAAAAGCACAGGAAAAAGAGGAAATTGGAAGGATGAAACAGAAGAAGACAGAGATGGTGATATCTTAAGGATGAATATAATTAAGTCAGCATCAATATACAGTGAGAGGAATCATATCCAAAATAGATGATGATGAAAGAAAAGGACAAACAGAACGAAAAGGAAATACTTTGGATGACAGATCACAGCATGAAGGGGCTAAGAATGCCACATCTTTCAAGAAAGTACTTTTGAAACATGAGATTCGCAGCAGCAGCTTCTTCCAGCGTGGCACCGGGGTTCTGTCAGACTGAATTTCCTCCTCACCAGGCTCCATGCAAACACCTCCGATAGGAAGACAAGGTAATATCACCTATCATTAGGGGGGTTGTTTCCACTATTCTTCATTCAGTATGGTTTTCACACCAAAATTGATCCGATGCAAACATGTCGAAGAGGAAGCAAAGGTTATATCACTGATCATTGTAGGGTTGTTTCCACTACCAAATTTAAGATGGCTTTCATACCAGTTAAGATGTGGCAAACTCATTTAATGTAAACATATTTTAGAAAGACATTAAAATATCTGTTCTCTTTTTTATCTGGCCAGCACAGGATTCATGCAAAATCCTCTATATGAAAGGAACAGTAGTAATGACTTAACAGTAGCCATAATTCAAATCAAATCTTGCCTCAAAGTTGAAAACATTACTTTTTAGCAAACTTTGTGACTTTCAAGAATAATTCAGAAGGACATTTCATTATCAATAATGAACTGTCTATAGACAGGTTAGGTTAGGATAATGAAAACAACTCTGCCGAAGACATAACCTGTCTCATCATCAGCACCACGTCATGCAAGGGTGTCTGAGGCTTGATGAGAATGCTAACATTATCATTCCAAGCATGATATATGATTGTGAAATTGATAACGGAAGCACACTGATTACTTCATTAGCACATGACACAGTGGCACACAAACGGCACATGGGGTGCCAGCATCGGCAGTGACAAAGGATGATGCGTAGGATTTATGTTCAACCTGTTGATTGTAGTGATGGTAATGTCAAAATGGTTTTTGTTATTGGATCATTTGCATGAGAAAATAATTGACAGAGAGACTCATCCATAGATTTGATGTTTTTTGCTAGTCTTGAATGATCAGTACTAAACTTGGTGTCAGCACCATGCATGGACTTAAAATTGACTACGATCTACGATCATTCTTCTAAGGGCTAAAGCTTTTTAGAAAACTGAATGAATATCCCCCCTCCCCATTTTCTATTTGAACATATAACAAATGCTGTAAGTCAATTTCCAATTGTGGGGTGCTTCATCATTCCTGTTTGTAATTCAATGCATTTATGCTTGAATTGAGCCTCATTTGTTGGTAATCTGTAGCATAACAATGTTTTAACTTCTGAATTATAGTGTAATATGATTTCAGGGGAGTTAGATTTGCAATAATATTGGAATGATCATTCTTCAATAATCATCCTTCAATAATGTTACAACCATAATCCAATATCATATCTCTAGTTAACCTACAATAAGATGCAGTAACCGTGCCACCGTTAAATACTGTGTCCTAGGGAAACTTCCCAACTTTTGACAAGCATACCAAGAAATAGGTTGCATGATTTACAGAGCTACCAATGATTTTAACCAGAAGGTGAATAATCCTGAAGGAAAGAGTACCATCAGAGTTCAAGCAGAGTACCTGGATCACAGCTAGATTTCTCCGAGTCTCCTTAAAAGCAGGTCAGTGCTTTGTTGCTGTTGTCTTTGTGCCATATTTATGGTAATTTCCTGTGAAGATGAGTGATACTTTTGAAGTGGGTCTACAGGTCTATTTCGACAGTACCGCTCAGTCTGAGAACAGTGACAGGACACTACTCACTGTCCCTCTTTTTAGCACCTACATAGGTCCACAAGAATAGTTATGCATGTGTAGCAAGGGAATGAAGGGACTCACTTTCACCTTTTTCTTTCTCTCTCTCTCTCTATCTTTATCTATCTATCTCACACACACTCACTCTCTCTCCCACCTCTCTCTCTCTTTCTCTGTCTATGTATGTATCTATCTATATATCTCTCACTCACTCTCTCTCCATCTCTCTCTCTATCCCACATACTCTCTCTTTCTCTCTCTCTCTCTCTCTCTCTTTCTCTCTCTCTTGGCAATATGTTCCTACAAGAAACTATTTCCTTGCATAATTTTACCTCTTGATCAGTGTGAGAACAACACTTGATTATCAAAAGGCATGTGATTATGAATGATCAATAAAACATATAATTTTTTTTTTTTTTAATTAAAAAAAAAAAAAGGCAGAGGGGTTATTCTAACTATCCTTTATTTGGCACCTGTATGTATCTCAATCAGGCAAGACCACCGACTGTTTCAAGTTTTGACCAACGATGCTAGACTCTCCTGAAAAATGAATTGTTCTGTGCCTCTTCAGCAAATGATTCAGACAATAGCATTTGTTTCCACAGTTGTAACTTCATTACGATGATGATGATGCATAGATCAGCCAAACAGGTGGATGCAATTTAAAGGGAAGATGCGGTTCAGTGAGTTGAAATTTAACTTTAACCATCAGGTTCAAAAGATATGATAATACTTAATTTATTGAAATTATCAAAATATTATATTTGACAAGAAATCAAGTAACATATTTTACAAGAAATCAAATATTACGTTTGACAAGAAATCAAATATCCCAATTTTAGTTGATCAATTTAATAAAAGTGTAGTTTTTATAATATTACCTACCTCAAATTCTGATAGATTATTCTTTTAAATGATAAACTGCCATATCTAATTTGCCAAATTTCCCCATTTATAATGAAATGTTTAGTTCCTCTTCTTTTGCAAATGATGCAGACAAGTAGGTCTGCAAGTTTACATGTGCATGAAGTATGGCTTAAAGATATACCTTGTGAGTACTATAAACATCTACTGTATGAGAACCTGTGCCAGACATGAGAAGTGACATCAGGGGGGTGTTTCACAAAGATCCTAAGTTGAACTTATCTCCAAGTAGGACTTAACAAATATGGATAGCTGTTAGCATCTTTGAAAATATTTTGTAACAGTTATTTTAAAAGGCATAAAATGTTGATTCAAATCATTCATATTTTCTATTATCAAGGAGATTTCAGGTTCTTGATGTGGAATTTATGAAAAGTCTAAAATATTTGAACTTTTGCTTTTGAATATATTTTATTTTAAGGCTACAAATGGCTCTCCATAATTTTTAAGTCCGACTTAATAGAGAAAAGTTCAACTTAGGATCTTTGTGAAACACCCCCCAGTAGCTTCTACCCAAAACGAGGTTGAGGACAGAAGACAACAATTAGCACGATGAGAAAGTGTACCACAGTGAAGGCCATCCATCTATAAAAATCAAGACCCCCACAAGTTGTCATCGTCAGTGACCTGCAGCGATTATTTTTGACAAATCATCAGGGTTTGTCATCGCTGATGAAGTGTGTAATTTGATTTGAGCTTTCGATCAGAATAGGTCAGTTCACGGGGCTTATCAAGTCTCTATAAAGGATTAGGCCTGGGCCTGGTGAGGTACTTGTCTCCTGTAAAATCCGTAATCAGACTATTCCCGCTATCAATAGATAATGCGCCTGTCGGTCACCGTCAAGAATATTTGTTGAGGTATTTCTGACCGTTATACAACTTGAATTAAATCAATATATTTAAATGCCTCAAGACTTGGTTTAGAAAAATGATGATGGATCAATTTCTATATTATACATGTATATAGTTCCAGTAATGTACAAACGTAAAAATGCATTTTTAAGATCACGCGATTAGTTTTGTGGGTCGATTGACATGCTTTTACAAAGACATGTCATGTAGAACTCTATTGGACATGAATTTGGCAGTACGCAGCTGTCTCTCTTGATCTAGGTGGAGTGTATCAGTATTAAATGAAGACAATTGACTGAGACTGAAAGAGGAACACAGGTTGAATACTAATATACTCAAACACAAGTCTAAGTCAAGTTTAACAAAGCAACTTAATCAGTGGCATGTGGGAGCCAAATGGGACCTGCGTAAAGTTCCTGGAAATACAAGAATTCAGTTCAACGTTGATGGGTTAAATTGGAAGTCCCTGCAGTCGTGACTTTGGTAAACTCAACCTAGCCTGAGCTCTTTCCCCAGGAGTCAGCATCAAGTTGTAGTACAAAGCAGACCAAGGGTATATATATGGCTTCAAAGAATGGTAATGAATGGTACAAACAGAATGAAATTTGAACAAACCTCTTTCCATGAGCATGTTGAAGAGAGATGCATTGGTGAAGAAGAGCAGGTAGGCAAAGAGTTGTGAGGTGATCTGGGAATGAACTCCGACCTCGTGCAGGAGGTCATAGGTCGACTGAAAGACGTAGATGACCTTCTCCATGCCACTGTTGCTTGGTGAGCTGCGTCCATCGGTGGGTTCATCAAGGAAGGGGTTTGAATCCAGAACTGCAGGCAGGACTACGTAAAGGGTCTGAAATAGTGAATAACAGAACAAGAATTTGAAAACATTACCAGGTAATTACTATTAGTCAGTATATATAGGCTATGGGAATATACAGATGAATGTAATAGTGGCTCTCAGCTTTGAGGGCCTGAAACAACTAAGAGAGCATCATATCAATAAGGACTCAATCATTACCAGAAATTTGCTAATGATCAGTGTATAGTCAATTGAAAGATCAAGTAGCCTACAATGAGGTATTGAAATTAATCAAATTTTAGCTCCTCATGTAACTTTCATATTTACTCATTGTAGGGTTAATATTTCTCCACAAAACCTTGGCAATAATATAATCATATTAACTTTAAATTAAGAGATGTACCTTTTCAGTACATTCTTTATTTCATATTGCATTGCAGCTTTAGTTATTGTGAAGTTTATCTGTTGCCCCCCCCCCCCCCCCCCCCCACTCTGAGAACGGACGGACCCCATGCTTGTTACCAAAATGTCCGGTAAAGGGGTACTTTTTGTGCGACAAAGTCCGGCCCAAGAATTGTAAAAAAAGGGGTGTATTCACCCGGAGATTTCTTTACAAAGGGGGTATTTTTTTTTCTCTCATCTCTTTGGACTCTTGAGAAATTAATCTGAATTTAGGGGGGTACATTGAGCATTTTTCATGATTTAGGGGGGTCTCCAAGGGGGGTCTCCAAGGCAGGAAAAGCCCGCGAAAAGCCAGCGAAAAGCCCGCGAAAAGCCCGTGAAAGGGGGGTTCGGAAATGTTGGCAGTCCTCAGATAGGGGGTGCTTTCAAAAAGAGGGAACAAGCATTTGCGTACCCTAGATAACACTGAGTTGGGGGGGGGGGGGGGGGGGTGGGCCGGGGTTGCAAGAAACGTAAACTGAAACTGAAACTTAGCATTAACATGTTCATGAATATCACACTATTAAAGGAATTGGGTAACTTTGTCTCAGATACTGAAACAAAATCCTGGATTTCATAACACTATTGGGGAAAAAGAGTATGGTAAAACCGATCACTCAAAGATTTTTACTTTTTTGAGGCCCTTAATGATCATTTTGAAGCACAATATTTTTAGGGCTTCAATATTACACCATATTACAGACACTGATAACATGTAGGGCCATGCATCTCAAGGTTAAACGATGCCTTTAATGCATGCTAGCCCTTCTGCCTAATCTAAGATCTTGGAGAACATCAAGAGCAGTTCCTGTATTTGGCTTTGAGGAAGGGCAGACACTCCCCACTATGAATGAAATGACTGCTAGGATATTGGGTTTACATTCTCAGACTATGTAGCAGACTTCCGAATGAAAACCATTCTAAGCCCCCCTGCTCTCCCCCAAATTTCCCCCTCTTCCTCTGGAACATGATTATGTGCTTTCCCCCCTAAGTCTGCAATGTCAGAATCTTATCTAAGAGATCTCACATACTGTACATACACACTTTGGATATAAAGACCATATGCTTCAGCCAAATCACATGCTATCATACAGGTGTATTTTAAAGATGAAGTTGAGTTCTGGTCATGCGATTGCATTGTGAAAGAAACGGTGTGGAATCGACCAGAAAAGGTTGATCATCTAGCATATATGAATTTGTGTGTATTGCAAGGTTCTGGAATCATCAAAATGACAAGAAATTAGCCAAGTCTTGGTAGAGTTACAAACACTGTACACAGAGAGATGTATATGGGACTACACAAACACGTGGCGTAAAAATCCAGGGTAGGATGTTACATGCCATATTTAGAATATGAAGGCATTTGAAGAGCCATGCTTTTCAGGGAACAAGTCTTATCTGATGTTCTTCCACACTTGCATAATAAGAATGATAACGCTCACACATTATTTTTCACCTCTTCCCAGAACTCAACCTTCTCTTTAAGGAATGCTTAATTGTTTTTCTTTTCCTTTCAAAAAAGATTCCTAAATTTATGACAAAATCACATTAATTTTAGGAGGAAATTAAAGAAATTCCTCTGATTTTTACTCAATTAAAAAAAAGTGCATTTACCTCTAGAAGTCCTAGATCCTTATGAGTTATGTAAAAGGGAAAGACAATGTTACCCTTCGATAAATTATGAATATATACTCAATTCAATTTCTTAGTTCTGGCAAGCAAATATTCCCAGGCCTCAGCAAGGCCCCTGGAATCTGGTAAATAATCTAAAAACAGGAATGGGCTGTCTCCAAAATATATTTCTATGTTAATATGCAGGAAGGGCTTTTCATGTTATACAAGAGGATCAGACTTCCATACAACTAATTGGAGATAATCATGATCTTTAAATGAAAAGCAATATTTTTTTGCTGGAAGGTATGTTTTCATAATAAGCAGGAAGGGTCTTTAATTATCCATATTAAAGACGGCCCCACTTCTAGAAAATTAATCATAGATTAACACGACTTTTGAATTTAAAGCATTGTTTTCGCCAACTTTTACATTTTCTCTGACTGAAAGGAGAGAGAGAGTGGATAAGTTATTATATTCATTAAAAAATAAAGAAAAAGAGTGACGAGTGATTGATGACATTAGGTAATGAAAGAAGGGTACATAGAAGATGGGGGAAGTCAGAGAGCCTAATACAAAATTTACATTGTTTAGTTTTCGTGTAGAGAGAGAGAGAGGAAAAAACACAAAATGTAGAAAGGGAAAGTTCATGAAGTTTAAGCAGCAGCTTTATCAGGCTCCACCTAGTTTTCTCTTTCACTGCACTGGCCCTCTCCATTCTTTTAATTCTCTCTAGTTCTCTATTCTTCTTCTTCTCTCTCTCGCCTCACTCCCTTTCCACCCTCCTTCTTCCCTTCCTCCCTCCCTTCTGTCTCCCTCTCCCTACATCCCTCCCATGATGTTTCTATTAATCTCCTTCCAGCTTTAGATCAATTACATTTCTAAATCCACCATGGAATAAAGTAGAATTAGAAAAAATTAACTATACCAAGAACCACCTTCCGAATATTCCAAACACGCAACTAAAAATTAAGCTCCAGTTCGTGACTTGCAATTTGTTTTAGAGGGAGGAGAGGAACATGCAATCTTTATTCATGTTAAGACGGCTTTCCTTGGATTAAACCGCAGCATTAATGTGAAGCCTGGTATATCCTTGTCACGTCTTGGAATCACTCATCACCTGACTCATCAAGTGACGCTTAGCCTTGTTCACATGGGTAAACCACCTATAGAAGCGCTGTGGCAAAAAAAAAAAACTTTTAAGTGTACTGCCCTTTAATTTTCTGTATCTGATAACACATAGATAAGTGAGCAGATTTTGTTAAACCCATTTGCCATAAGTTCATACATAGAGTGGTTTCAATTTTGTCCATGTTTTTTTTTTTTTTTTTGTGTGTGGGGGGGGGGGGGGGGTTTAATGCGTCATATCTGAACGTAGCTTATGGATTCATGCACTCACATTTTCATGCACTCACATTCTCACATTTTCCTTCAGATATATAGATAAAGCATTAATTAAAGCATTCAAAATCTAATGCCACAGAGCTTTTTCCCTGATACGCCATTTTTTATTAATTTTTATTGGGTTCATTTTCCTTTCCTCAAAATTGATTTACAAGTACATATTTTCGCCCATCAGGTAATTTGATTTGTGCACTTATGAAGGTAAGTTACATAGACCTAAGGCTTTAAACCTATTCTGCTTGTCAAACATGCTAAGATTCAACATTTTGGTTTAAAACAAAAACCTCAAATTACTTTAAACATCTATTAGAGCAATCATCATGTTTTAAAAGCTTTGCAATTTGATAGAATGGAATTAATCCCACATTTCATCAGTTCATCTATGTCAGGCAAGCTCAGTAAAGATTAAAACAATTTCAACATGAACAAATGTTTAATGAACTCTGAATTCATTTCATATTTCATTTGTACACGTAAGTTTCTCAGGATCATGTTTCAAAAGTGTTGCCAATTTGATATTCCCTAATGTGAGCTTCCAGAGGCATGATCCAAGGATGATTTAAGATCATTGTACTTTTGACAACAATGATATTACGCCACTCATTATGACATTCGACCCTGGGAATGAGTCATGATATACTCGGTTCACCTACTTTTATTCCAGAGGTGATGCTACTATTACCAGCTACTGTGAAATTAAATTTTGCAAAAATAGAGGCTCGCTTTGTAAAATCATACCAACATTGATCCAGATTTAAACCCCAAGTGAGTAGTTATACCTCAGTTACACCACCATAATGACTCTCAACTGACCCTAAACTGATCAATTATTGGCCATTGGGGGTAACATAATGTTTTGTTTGGTCAGTTGCCAGTATGGTGTCAGTCTTGCTGGTGTGACTAATGTACACTGATATGTGGAGCACCTTAAAGCCTATCTGCACTAGTTTGGCCAGGAGCGATTAGACCTCCATGCGTGGTCACTGACAGGTGGTTAGCTCATCAAATCAGTTCTTAATTAACATAAGAAATAGGGGATCATGGGGACCAACGGCTACCGCTTAGGCATTATTTAATATATAGAGGGCGCAAGTAGCTACAAGAAGTGCAGTCCTGCATTAAGTCAACCTCTCCTTTCTGTAACTAAAGGAAAAAATTAAGAATAAATTATGTCATTATGAAATTGATCCCCCATAATCATTTTATGAGTAATTACATTATAATTCAATTACTCATTTTTTTACAGAATTGCAGCACTTTGTATGGAGTAGACGCTAACAGATGGTGCTCTATGATTCGGTGCACTTTCGGTTTAACTTGATATGTTTTAAATAGGAATGCAGGTTAAAGAGTTTCAAAACAAAGCAGGCACTGACACCTCTCCTGACAAAGAATCCACCCTTTTGGATTGTTGAATCAACAAATAAATCACACCTGAAGATTATTTCCTGAACTTGAAGAGAATGTCATGTGATGTTAATCGGTTTGGAATCGATGGCTCATTGATGAGTCAGGCAAAGGGAATTCAGATATCACATTTCGTTCTCATGAAACAGGACAGAATAGGAGCAATCTATTCAGGAAAGAGTTTTTCCCTTAGATTGTTATTAAAACAAATGTTGTTGAAGAAAGTCACAAGCAATGGATCATCATTAGTCACTGAAGGATTCCTTTATGATAATGTGGGTCAGCATTTAGACAGTGCATGGGATTGGGATGATAGTAACTCGTACACATTGTAGGTATCGCTCATGAACTGAGGCCATTGTACTACAGGGAGACTATATGTCATCCCCTGCATCCTACAGGTTTCAACATAACTTACGTACCACTCCCTTCAAATCCCTACCCATCTCCTCCATTCCTCTTCACTTCCTGCCCATCCCCTTCACTCCCTATAGTCTTCCCAGCCCTATCCTTCCCTCCCCAGCCCTACTCCTCTTCTCTCTATGCCCTTCCTCTACACCCCACCCCTCCCCTCCCCTCCAATCTCCTTCCCCTCCCCTCCAATCTCTTCCCCTTCCTCCCTCCTTTACCTCCACTCCATTCCGAGCACTCCCCACATTTCCTCATCCCGTGATTCTCCTACACCCTCTTCACCTCCCTTACACCTTTCCTTACATGCCCCAACCTCCTTCATCCTCAATCTCCCACCTTTCCTTACCCTCCTACCCAACCTGTCCTCCACCATTCCACGTACCACTATATGAATGCTTACCTTTGTGAGATAGTAGACACACTGCTGGAAGGTATACATCATCACCTCCTCCAAGATGGACAAGACCTCTTGCTCGCCCTCCTCCACCTCCCTGGGAGACTTCACCTGCTCTGATGATGACGACGACGTCGATGACGATGATGATGTCGAAGGGGTGGAGCTGATTCCCTCCTTGTGGTGAGTCTGGGAGGCCAGGTAGTTGTGGAGGTTGTTCTGGTAGAAGTTGAGGAGCTCCAGGGCGTTGGCCATGCAGATGAGCAGGAGACGGAGATCGGGGAGGAGCATTGCCATGGTAGCATGGACATCCTCAGGCCTGTCAAGAAAGGAACATTCCAGATTGAATCCATTTGGGATTTTAACTTTTTAGATGATTTAGTTTAAATAACTTTCTTATTTCTAAAATATCCTTATGCTCTCTGTTCTAAAGGTAAATAGTATTCTTTTTATCACCAGCAAAAGATGCATTTATTTCCCAGGCCTAGCTGAACACATTCAAGATTTAAAATTCCATAGATTTCTCTTTCAAACATAGAATCTTTCAAAGAGATAAAGAGATCATGTTCAAAGAAGCCGAGAACCCCTTTAATTACACAGAAGACAGTGTCAAAGGTGAACTAGGGAAGGGCAGTCCCTGTATTCTAATTCAGCAGGAAGACTATGATTATAGTGATAATGACCAATTATTGCTACATCTGGAAATGGACTATTAGAATGGGAAGTTATTAAACATTAAAGACACATTTCAGACATGATCTAGACACAACAAATGCCACTAACTTTGCTATAAAACAAACTAGACTGTTAGAGATGGACAACTGACTCATAGATGCTCAATGGAACTTGAGACCATTACATTCAAAGGACAAACTACTCTACACATCCTTTTTGTAGAGTGAAATAAGAATATAGATACATGTATAACTATACATGAATATGTTTGGAGCCGGAAGGGCATTAACTCATATACTTTAACACTGAATTAATATCCTACTGGCTCTGAGTAGATGAATCCAAAGGCGTTTCCTCAAGTAGTGATTGTCTAGTATTAAATATCTTAATCCATTGAAATAAATTTTATATAACATTCCATCAGTATTTGACTTAATTTATGCCTGATCAGCAGTTTAGGGGGGAAATGCATTGGCCTAGCTGAAACCTAGTTCAAATTCACATCACAACCCTTATATTACTTCCATTCCCAACAACAAAAATGTGACTCTTAACTCATCGTTTTCACCCCATTTTGTCATCTTTCATTTCCGATATAATTCCCTTCTGGTAATAAACAAAGAAGATGCTCCCAACACAAAGACATCTGTGACATTTGATCCAGACAAAAAACATCCTCAATTGTTGGGAGGGAGGGATGGAGGATGGGTACTAATGCCCTCTCTAGGGGGTATTGGCAATGGTCCCATCTCTCCCCCTGTCTAGCTCGGTCCCCCCATGGGGGTATTTGACGAGAGGAGGAAATGTTAAATCTTAAGGAAGGATGAGCAGGAATCAATAAATAAGATCTTTCTGCCGGGGTGCAGAGCTACATCTCTGTCTGGAGGAAGGGTGATAAAACATCACTTTGGGTAATGATATTGTCAGCCATTGATGACAATAGGGTTGTTATATATTGTTGACAAATATGAATTGTTAACCAATCGACTACTGAATATTGACATTACAATGGGTGTACAAAAACCATCTGGTACATGTAGGCAGACAATGGGTTAGGGGGTGATAGAGAGCTAATAAGCTATCTCAGAAGTTGGTATCTTAAACTGATTGAAGTACACATGCTCTGGTAACACTTGCTCAGTGTCAATTTCCTACACTCTTCAGGTTCTTATCTTCAAACCGACCCAAAGCTTTACCTAACCCTAACCATATCCCTAAACATAACCTAAAACCCAATTACAACTCTAACCCTGACCTTATAACTCTTACAAAATCAAAAGCCAGGAAAGCAACTGTTGCCAGTGTTGTGTTTGTAAGACTGTGCTAACAGTCAACGTCGAGGGCTCAATCCCCTTTATGTACACATGATCACAATATGATCGGACATCTTGGAATAGATTAAATCATCTCAACTCCTAAATTCATTGTATCTAGTTTTATGTCTCTGAGTTCCTAAATACTACATCTGGCGACGAGAATGGCTGGAATAGGTCTTGTAGCACCTAACCCATTCCTAGCAACCCCAGGAGAACCTCCTGTGCCTTGGTCACGATGGATTTTGAGCTTCCAAACGTATTTGACTGCAAGCGGGTTGGACACAGCGGAGATACCCGACCTCCGCCGCCGCGCAATCCTGATCCACTGTTTGGGCGCAGAGGGGCAGCGGATCTTCGGACAGCTGGCAGTGTCTACTACCGGTACGTACGATAAAGCTGTTGATGAACTTGAGAAATATTTTGGGCCAAAAACAAGTGTGATGATTGAACGATATCGTTTCCGACAGAGAGTACAAGGTCATGGGGAGCCAGTAAAACAATATGTGGCAGCCATAACCGAACTGGCATCCAAGTGCAAGTTTGGCACCTTAAACGATGAACTGGTTAGAGATCAACTAATCGAAAAGACGTCTATTCCCCGTATTAGAGAACGTCTGTTAATGGAGGATGACGGTCTGACACTTAAGAAGGCGCTCGATCTAGCGATCCAGATCGAAGCCGCAATGCTGGACGCCAAGCTCCTCAAACAACACGATGTGACTGTGAGTGCCAGTACAGGACATAGTCATACTGCACATCAGGCAACTCCAGTACAGAACATCAAACGACCATATCATAACAAAGCTCGCTCTAACCATGCTAACTCGAAGTCGTGTTCGAACTGCGGACGGACACACCCTCCGAAAGCGTGTCCAGCGTTTGGAAAACGTTGCAATTCGTGCTCGAAGATGAACCATTTCTCTAGCGTATGCAGATCTGCCAAGAAAAGTGCATCTTCAGTTCGACACGTTGATGAACCAATAGAGGGCGACATAGCAAGCAGCGTGTTCACACTCTCAGACCGGACTTCTTCAGCAAATTCAGGTCAGTTCAAAGAATGTGAAGTGCAGATTGCTGGTACTAACCTCTCTTTGATGATTGATGTGGGGGCCAAAGTGTCAATTCTTAGTGATAAACTGTATCATCAACATTTCTCACATTGTAGCCTGTCATCGACATCGAGCAAGCTCATAGCATATGGTGAACCACCTACACTGATTTCCGTTCTGGGCACGGTTGAGCTTCCTGTCGGGTACAAGGATGTACATCTCGACAGCTTTACGTTCTACATAGCGAAGGGCGAGAGCCTTATGGGAGTCAATCTGTTCGACGCCCTAGGATTTCAGATGGACGACCACACTGGTGAACGCATTCGGCTCATAGACAATGCGTATAGAGAACGCTATGCTGCACTTTTCAACGAGTTTGGTAAATGCAAAGGATATTGCCATGCACCAAGGGTGGATTCCTCAGTCCCACCTACTGCACAGAGTCTCCGTCGACTTCCGTTCGCTGTCAGGGATGAAGTCTCAAAGGAACTTCATAGGCTTGAATCCGATGGCATCATCGAGAGCATCGATTCATCCCCGTGGGTGTCTAATCTGGTCATCGCACGCCGTAAGAATGGAGATCTTAGACTTTGTGTAGATTTGAGGGCAGTCAACAAGGCAATCATTCCGGATAAGTATCCTCTTCCTACTATGAATGAACTTTCAGCTTCATTCCACGGAGCTAAAGTTTTCTCTAAACTAGACATGAGACGTAGCTATCTCCAAGTTCCGCTAGCAGAGCAGAGCCGCCATCTCACTGCATTCAACACACACATAGGCATGTTTCAGTATCGCCGTATGCCCTATGGACTGAACTCAGCACCTAGCGCATTCCAGAAAATCGTTTCTTCAGTTCTAGCTGGAATCGAGGGCACGTTGAATCTCCTTGATGATGTGGTAGTCTTCGGAGAGGACAAGGCTCAGCACGATCAACGATTAGCAGAAGTCATGACGCGCCTCACCAAGCATAACTTGACGCTCAACGAGGCCAAGTGCACGTTCGCTGCTTCGGACATTGATTTTCTGGGATATCATGTCACTGCAGATGGTCTGACGCCTACACTCGACACCGTTGCAGCTATCCGAACACTCCCAGCCCCAACGAATGTGAAGGAGCTAGCCTCATTCTTGGGAACAACGAACTTCTACCGCAAATTCGTGCCACAATACGCAGCAATCGCAGAACCTCTGCAGAAGCTTCTCCGGAAGGACGCGCTTTGGGAATGGCACAACGCACAAGAGACCGCATTCAACACGCTCAAAGGAAGAATCGCAGAGCCGCCAGTTCTCGCTCACTTCACTCCAAGCGCTGAAACGTACGTGACTACAGACGCGTCAGCGTTCGCTATCGGAGCAGTGTTATCGCAAACGATCGACGGCAGTGTACGTCCGGTCGCATTCGCATCTCGAGCGTTGTCGGACACAGAGCGAAAGTATTCTACAGGAGAACGCGAAGCTCTCGCATGCATCTATGCCTGCGAACACTGGCATATGTACCTCTACGGTCGCAAGTTCACACTTCGTACTGACCATCAAGCCTTAACAACCTTGTTGAGCACTTCAGGATCTGGACACCGCCCACTCCGCATCTACAGATGGTCAGATCGACTGCACCAATATGATTTCAAGGTCGAATATCTCGCGGGTTCACGCAACCGAGTAGCAGATATGCTTAGCCGTACACCGAACGCGAATAGCAATCGCGATAGCCATGCAAGAAGCGACATCGAAGACGACGTCGAAGACTACGTTCTTATGGTGATCTCTCACGTGACCGCAAAGCTTGTGACGCGTGAGCAGCTGAAAACAGAGTCAGCCGCAGATGCAACTCTACAGAAGGTCTGTCATTATCTCCAAACAGCATGGCCTAGAGAGATTTCCGAAGATCTCGTTCCATATCATCGTGTTCGCAATGAGCTAGCTATCTTCGACGACACGTGTATCGCCCGTGGCACCCGAGCGGTAATCCCGAAATCGCTTCAACATCGTGTGTTACAAACCGCACATGAAAGTCATCCAGGTGTGGTGAAGATGAAGCAACGATGTCGCGAAGCAATCTGGTGGCCAGCGATCGATCGACGCGTAGAAGATCTCGTCAGATCTTGTGAAGCGTGTACTCTCAGCGAGAAAACTCAACCGCGGCCAGCACCACTGCAGCCGACCCCATGGCCAAAGAAGCCATGGCAGCAACTTCAAGTCGACATCTTTGGGGAAGTCCAAGCCGCTCCTCAAAGTCAGCGATTTTTGTTAGTTGTACACGACCTCCATAGCAAGTGGCCTGAGATAGCAGCAACAAGCTCAGTCACTACGACATCAGTCATTAGCATCTTGGAGAAGATGTTTACCAAGTGGGGTCTTCCAGAATCTATCACCACGGACAATGGACCACAGTTCACGTCTGAACAGTTCGAAGAATTCCTAGCCGTTAATGGAATTCAACATCGCCTCACAACTCGCTACAACCCTCAAAGCAATGGCGGCGTAGAGCGTTTCAACCGGGTAATCAAGGAGAGCTTGAAAGCGAATCTCGCAGATGGAATGACCTTCGATAAGGCCATCCAGACCCTACTACGCACGTATCGCTCAACACCTCATTCGCTAACCGGAAAGACTCCAGCAGAGTTGATGTTGGGACGGAACCTCCGTATGCCATTCAACATCCTGAAACCACCGGTTTCAGAGCCTGCAAGCACACAGGCTGCAGCGAGAGAGATTGAGAGGAAACAGCAAAGCATGAAAGCGTACACTGACAAACGCAGACGAGCAATCACACCGAAATTCGCTATCGGTGACTGGGTTCGTGTAAAGCGTCCAAATCGCAAGCACAAGCTAGCTTCGGGGGTATCGAAACCCAAACAGATCGTGAAGAAGCTCGGCTCGAATGCATTTGTGCTAGATGACGGAACGCGATGGAACACCAGACGCCTTATCGCGAGCAAGCCAGGCAACATGAATGAAAGCGATTGGGAAGACACCTTTCCATTCCCTACAAGCACTGAAGATCAAGAGCAACAGCGAGCAGAACCGCGAACTGTTCGTCGTTCTCAGCGTCTAAGGAGACGACCTGGATATCTACGAGATTACAGATCTTAAATCCTTAGAGCAGACAAGTATTGAGCATAGAAATTAAAAAACTGGAACGTTTAAGTTTTGGACTCATATGAAACGATTGCTCAATATAGGTTAATAAAATTTCAGGCTTGTTGTTAATAAACAAGTTTTATTTTCTGGACTCATAAACTTTTGAACTCATATCTGGACTTAGTTATATAACATTATTCATCTCTTTAAAGGAGGGAAATATGTTGTGTTTGTAAGACTGTGCTAACAGTCAACGTCGAGGGCTCAATCCCCTTTATGTACACATGATCACAATATGATCGGACATCTTGGAATAGATTAAATCATCTCAACTCCTAAATTCATTGTATCTAGTTTTATGTCTCTGAGTTCCTAAATACTACAGCCAGAGCAATTTGTGGGTTACCTTTAACAAAATATGAACTGTGAAGGATAATAGACGGTCAATAATATTTTAAGTTCATATTAATTGTTCATATGTACATAAACCATACCAGAACCAACTGCATTGCAGGAACATTGGAAATGAGGAGTTTTGTACATATTTGTATTCATCTTTATATAATCTATATATATAATAAAGACTACAATTAGATTTCACCATCTCTTGCATTCTCTTTCTTTCCCTCGTTCTCTGCAATTCCCCTCTCACTTAATTTTCATCTCCCCCCCCCCCCCCCGCCACTCTCTACTGATCTATATATGACCTTCTCTTTATTTGTTTTGGAATAAATAATCACACCCTCTACAATTTTTATGAAATTTCGTAAAGAAATATGAAGTAAGTTTTATTTATAATTAAAGATAAAAAATAAAAAAAAAAAAAAAACATTATTTCTAAGAGATGGAATTAAAAAATTAGAGTGGTTTGATAAAGTAGGTGATGTAAACAAAAAAGGGGGGGGGGTGGGGGGTAAAGTAGGATAATGTGCGCTAAACAAACAAATTATACGCAACATAAAAGCACAGACCACAAACAAAATAATGTGCGTCTCGGTTTGGAAATAAGATTATTCGCATGTGCTTTTCTTCAGGCGCAGACGCATGGAGGGGGGGGGGGGGGCAACGGGGCAAGGCTGCTTCCTCCCTGGCCAAAAAAACAAAACAAAAACGGACCCCCATCCCTGCCAATAAAAAAAGTTTAAAAATAAGATGGTAACCATAAATATCCACTCTTGCTTTTTATCTAAATGTATCATTTCATTAGTCCTCAGATCTTTCAACACCCACCATCTCTTCCTTTTTCCTCTCATTTTGATCATTCAGATTCATCCGCATTTTCATGCAAAATATTTTCTTCATTCTTTCTCAATCTTTCTTCTACTCTTTTTACCATCTTTAATGAGGCATCATCTCAATCAACACCAACATTTCAAAACACCGCGTATATTTGACACTGTAACGCGCCTTTGTTCTGAGAGCGCCGACTCAGAACATATTTGTGGCGGTCTGGCGGGAATGTCATAATAAATCTGTCTTCATTCTTTCTCAATCTTTTTCTACTCTTTTCACCATCTTTAATAAGCTGAAGAAAAGAAAGAAAATCAAATACAATATCACCGACGCTTGAGAAATAAATGGTGAGAGAGAGAGAGCTACAAGCGAAAACAATTAAATATCACTGATGTTACCGGTTAGCCGTCGGAAAGAAATAAAAGTAAGTCCATAAATGCAACCGATCGCGGGAGAGACAGAAGCGAAACCAATTAAATATCTGTTGATTTCAAACAATTCTTATGGTTCATTCTATATCGAAACTATTCCGGCACGCAATATCAAGAAGGTAGTCGCTGCCGATCGATATCGCCTTTGTTCGGATGGCCTATTCATGGAGCATCGCCTTTGTTCGGATGGCCTATTCATGGGACATTCCAGAATGTACCCAGAATGCGCCAATTAAGACGTTAATTACCGCATTCTAGCTACATTCTAGGTACATTCTGGAATGTGGATTAACGAACAATAGATTCTGAATAGGACATTCTACATGCATTCTACATGCATTCCGAATGCCAGTTGAATAAATCCGTGGCGCCTTACTATATAAGATCTTTTATTGACCCCCCCCCCCCCTCCTTCAAAAAAAAAAAAAAAAAACTAATGGAAAAGAGGGCTTAAAAAGAGATTTTTTAGGAAGATGGTATGTCCTGCAAAGATAATTAATTGCTCCTCTCTTTTCCTGAAAAAGTAGGGAGTCATAATTACATCACACACTCATAGTTCACTCAGCTGATTTTTTTTCTCTCCCTTTTTACCAGGATCTGACAGTAGCTTGGAGGAAGGGAAGTCTGGTATTTAGGTTCTGGGAGGGGGATTTGAAGCAAGAACAACTTTACAATCCAGCCTAAAGCAGGGGATAGGGTGGTACGTGTCATTCTTACTAAGGCCTGCACAAAATGATATTCCTAGTACCGGTACTTTTATATTACAGCAAACTTTAATTTGAAATTAATTTATCAAAAGAAAAATCAGCATGTCCAAATATCAAGTTCATTTGCAATGAATAATTGAACTATAATGATTATCTAGTGTTATTATAAAGATACCATAATTATAAAATATAACAACACATGAGCTTGGGAAGCTCATGCAGTCCCTTTCCCCTATTAAAAACAAATGAGGTAGATAACTACACAGCACTCCCCATGACTTGAGTATCTTCAAAATGTTTTTTTTCCCCTTCCTGCCCCACCCCCTTTCTTACGCTCCTCGATGCTCATCTAAAATTAGTAATATTTGTTAATTTTACAATGTTCCCTACTTTGAATGTTCATAAAAGAGAAGCGAACATTCATTTTGACTTTCCTTTTATGAAATAATCAAAAGCCTGCAAAATATGAAGAGCACTAAGTTATACCATGACCCTAAAATTGACACAGTCTTGAGAGAACCTTTTCATCATCTACGAATCCCTGATCTTGTTTTCTCATGGCTTTCAAAAATGACCCTATTTTCCAAGGTAAAACAGAGGAAGAAGCTCTGAAAGATACTTGGAAGTTCTGAAGAAAAAAAACGCCATGTCACTTATTTAAACAAAAAATCCTTGAAAACTTCACAATTTGGTGCCCTAAATCTTACTTATTGAATTTTCAGTGCAAAAAGTAAATCAGATTTCAGTAAATACCAATGATTTCAGTGCATAACTGACTTTGGGATCATTTTTTACGATGAACATGAGTGGACAGTTTTGTATTTTATCATAGTTGTCACCAGAGTAATATTCCACCTACAAACCGGTTCCTGGGGGGTGTTTCACAAAGATCCTAAGTAGAACTTAACTCTAAGTTGGACTTAAAAAATATGGAAAGCCATTAGCATCCTTGAAAACATTTTGTAAAAGTTACTTTAAAAGACATAAAATGTTGATTCAAATCATTCATATTTTCTATTATCATGGGAGATTCTATGTTCTTGATGTGGAATTTATAAAAAAGTCTAAAATACTTGAATTTCTGCTTTTGAATATATTTCATTTTAAGGCTCCAATGGCTGTCCATAATTTTTAAGTCCAACTTAGTGTTAAGTTCTACTTAGGATCTTTGTGAAACACTCCCCTGTTCTATTAGCATCCATCATTTTCACATTTCGTAGGACATGAATTGACAGTTCTGCAAATAAAATGACATCAACAAGCACAGGGCCAAACTTAGGGCAGGCGAATCTGTCACTTAAGCTAGCACTTTGAACAACCTTTGCTCGAATTGGGTTAGTAATAGCTTGGCTCCCAGGCGGGACTGTCTAAAACCATGGTTAGACGTTAGAACTTATAACTCAACGTAGCATTAAGAAACACATGAAGCCATGGCTTAATAGGTTGATACTTACTTTTCGGTTGGGCGATTGGCAAGACTTTTAGTTGTATCCTGTAGCGAATAAAAATGAAGAAAATTATGATGAGTGTCTCTAAAAATGAATATAAATTAACTGGAAATGTCATTTAGGCCTATAGCCAATGAAAAAGCCATAATTATGATATCATTATCATTATCATATTTGTTTCTTTTCATAAGCTCAAGTAAGATCGAGATGCAGATTATATATTATTCACATCATTCTAAGTCTTATTATAATATTCATTCCTTAATTATGGCATTGCAATCAAATTTCCTCAATTATTTCAATATAACCAATACAAATATAAGTCATCTTTGGTTAGAAAGCTTAAGTTTGAGTTTGTTTGTTAGTTGCTTATTTCAATAACAATGATTAAACAATTTAAAATATACATTGTAAATCATAAATATAAATATGGCAGAAAGAATTTTCAGTGGCATTTATACAATGCCAATGTTCTTCCATGGGGTCCTATGAAAGTCTTCTTTAAAATATTGGAAAGTGGGAAACTTAACTTTCATTCCCCAACATATAGAATTTGTTTGTGAGACAAACATCCATGAATAGGACTAAGCATGATTATCTTCACTCAAAAAAGGTTACAGGTGATTAACAGAAGGCTTTATGCTTTAACAGATCAACATGGGTAAAAATTGATTTGTCTTTAGGGCTTATAGGACCACAGGAGAGACAAAAAGGTGCACAAACAGGTCAAGAACCAGTGACCCAAATAACCTAGTCTTTTCTTGAAATCGGATTGAAACGGGATTAAAACAGCTACTGGTAAGAAAATCAATATCACATTACAGATACCTTGGAGAGGAATGCTAATGAGAGACATGACAAAATCATTCAATTGGATTACTAAATTGCATTACACATCATCTTCAGTATTGGAATAGATAATTACAGACTCTAAAGGCTATATCATGATATAGATCTCAGACAAATATCACTTTTATGGGGCACTAAAAATCCTAGCCATTATATTCTAGGCATATGAAGATTAAGATTTACAAAAGTTTTCTGGAAAACAGCTTGCAATCAATAATGTTCCTGTGTATCTAAACCAAACTGTTCAATGGTACAAGCTGATAATTGGAGCATACTGGCTTTATGGACCTTGTATTCCTATCTGTTTAATGACTTCAGCCCTGTATAAATTCAATCAATCCTAATGACATAAATTTACATTTTACATCATAATAATTGTATCTTGTCATGTGTAATGGACAAATCGATTAGTTGTTTTTTCATGGCATTGCACTCCTTTATGATCAGACTTTAAATATTATTTTTTTGAAAAAAATGCCCTAGGATGAGATATAAATTTGATTGAGGTCCCATTTAAAAAAAAAAAAAAAAAAAAAATTATCAAAAGGACAAGGTATTCCAAGCCTTCCAATCACCTGCTGTATAAGTTGGTAGCCAGATGTGCAACTACACCTATACCCTTTTCACATCTACCAAATATTGCTTAACCCCGGGAAATAGGTGGGGCTAAGGGGGCTCTTAGCCCCACCAATTCCTTCCTTAGCCCCACCAATTACCCGGGGTAATTTTAGCCGGCTTTCTGTTCACATTACGTTTTGCCAAAGTGGGCTAACCCCACAAATAGTACGGGACTATCTGGCCCTGCAAAATAGCAGGGTTAGCCGGGCAATTGCGGGGTTAGCCGGGCAATTGTGGTGCTAAGCTGCGTAGTGTGAATCCGAACCGGGCTAAGGAGAAGCGGGGCTAAGCAACAGCCAATCACAGACAGCGTGGTCGTGTGGTCGTGAATTTGCATTTATCGCGCGCTATGCATGCAGTTCACGTTACGCATGCATGCAGTTCACGTTACGCATGCATGCTCTCTGTATTGACGTTTAGTCTTTTACGAGGCAGAGGTCATTATGAAAAAATCTTTATTATAAAATTGATTTAAAAAAATAGTGAAAGAACATGTAGCTCATAATTTTTTATTGCATTTATCATTATCAGTCATATTTACGTAGGTAAATTTATCAAGTGAATTGGATGAAAAATGGGTAATTGATTTGTATCGGTAAAATAATAAAGGGAAAACGCTTTGCGCAAGGCTGGATAACACAACACGAGCGAGCTAAAATTATTACGTACCGTACTGTATATTGTTGGTCTTTTTACCACAAGCAAAGAGTTCGTTGACCGATATTGATTATAGTTCAATTGTTGCATTGATTGTCTCCTGATTTTAATTGTATTTACACCGAAAGGCGCATGCGCGGTAGCAAAAGCATTAATATTCATGAGCTATCGAATAGTCCGGGGCTAAGGCGAACGTAGTGTGAATCGCGTGAAATTTCTTAACCCCGGCTAAGCACATAGTCCGGGGTTAAGAAAATAGATGTGAACAGCAAAAAAAATAGTATGGGGTTAAGGATAGTATGGGGTTAAGGATAGTCCGGGGTTAAGAAAAATAGATGTGAAAAGGGTACTAGGGGGTGTTTCACAAAGATCCTAGGTCGAACTTAACTCTAAGTTGGATTTAAACATTATAGAGAGCCATTTTGGGCCTTAAAATTTATATTTAAAAGCAACAATTTAAGTTTTTAGACTTTTCATAAATTCCACATCAAGAACATGAAATCTCCTTGATAATAGAAAATATGAATGATTTAAATCAACATTTTATGCCTTTGAAAATAACTTTTATAAAATATTCTCAAAAATACTAATGGCTTTCCATAATTGTTTTGTCCAACTTAGAGATAAGTTCAACTAATAGGATCTTTGTGAAACACCCCCCTGGGCTCATATCCAAAACACCTTACTAAGCTATATCTGCCATCGAATTACACAGACTACAATACATTGTTAAAAAACAGGCTTAGTACATTTTTTTAATATGATCCCTGTTCTCTAACTTCAAAACATACTTATAATCTGAAAGTGAATTCTTCAGTGACCTTAAGAACTACATATATAACATCATCTGTTGAAAGCCAGAAAGGCCTTAACTGCTATTTAATACATGGAGTTAATGCCCTACTTGCTCTCAGCAGTTGACATAATAGTAGATGTGATTATCTGAATAGGGAATTCACACCCCTAGGGTTGTGAAGGTTCTGAGAATTAAGTCTCATGTACTAGAGCGATTTATTG
This sequence comes from Strongylocentrotus droebachiensis, assembly GCA_035222895.1. Lineage (NCBI taxonomy): Eukaryota > Metazoa > Echinodermata > Echinoidea > Camarodonta > Strongylocentrotidae > Strongylocentrotus > Strongylocentrotus droebachiensis. The sequence goes on along the minus strand of JAVYIG010000036.1, from coordinate 715,843 downwards.
ATTTACACCACCTAGTTTTATTGTTTAACTTTAAATGAGAGCAATTGCTATTCAGTAAAGTATGTGAGATAACATTCTTATCCTTTGACTTAAATTCTTCTCCTTTGACTTAACATGTGTTTTTATCTGTCTTTTCATTCAAAACAAGCTTTTAAAAGAATCATTTCAGAACGAAGGAATGCAAGTTAGAGTAGCATGAATAAAGAACTATACTATTGTATTACCGTAGATACAAGTATAACCTTGCATTACCTTTGTTTGTTATGCTTTGCTATCGTATTGATTTTTCCAATCATTAATTTGTGCTTCACATACTACTTGACACCTGCACATGCAGTCTGTGGAAAAGTGATTAGTTCTTTCAAACAAAATAAAATTCAAATTTGTCACCTTCCCCCTTCCCCCCTTAGTAAGTCCGATGCATTTTCTTCACGCCTCATACATTTGTACATATTCAACATAACCTGTCAAAAGTTTTGAGTAGAATAATTCTGTGATATGCATTCAAAAAAGCACATTCTTAACCAACAAACAATCTGACAATCATGACAAATACAAAACTTATACTTTCTTATTGGATGGGTCATTTTGATAATAAACCTCTCTCACATGGTGAAACCGCAAGCCTACTGTATATACCTTTTTTTAAATTCTATTGTGCATACAAAATTAATTTATGTACATTTCAAAATGGAAGAATTAACCATTATTTTGGAGTTCAAAGAAGTGTTCTTTGAAATTGGGTTTAATGAAAAGGGAATTCTAAGATGGTGAGTGATATGATCAAACTATCTAAATTATTCTTACCCATGCGATGCCTTGGATGAGAGTTGATGTTTTGATGATGAGTGATTTTGCGTTGGTCTGGTGGAAGTGGTAGGCGGAGTATTCCACCATTGAAGCTAGTAGGTAGGAGATCCCAAGAGGACACTTTGTGTCTGCCTTCTCCAGGTGTTGTCCGATCCATCCGATGATCTGGTCCTCATCGTGAGGTCTGTACAAGACCTTAATCCTCTGCTTGTCGTTGGCGTAGTCCTTGGCTTTCTGGGCAAGATACTGGTTGGGGGCGACCCAGCGCCTCTGGGTCATGGCGGCCGGGATGCTCCACGGGAACATGGCCGGAGACGTACAGGCTGCAGGGTCCTTGTACATGAATGCGTAGTGGTGACCGAAGCACACAAAGTCTCCCGGGTTGAGAGTGGCGCTTCCAGAGACAGGGATGCCATTGATGATGACATGCGCATCGGGAAGGGTCTCTAGCCTTACCACGAATTCACTCTCCTCCTCTCTGGAGTCTTCCTGTCCCTCCAGATGTCTCTGTTGGCGGAAGACCCAACAGTGCTGTGGCAAGATATCAGGGGCTTCCAGAGAGATGTCGACGCCTTCTGTATACAGTTCGTCGCTATCGTCCTCTTCAGGTTCAATGTGTCTATTGCCAACAAGCATCACCTCCTTGGTAAGCATGTGCATCAACAGATCATGGTTGTCATACCCATGGAGGGTCAAGAAATATGGCAGTTCTGAAGGCATTCTGATGTTGCAAGCGAGTGGTTCATCACTGCTCTCTGTTTCCTCACGCTCCATGCTCAGGTTCTGGTCCTGAGAGCGGATGATGCTTGATCTCGGGCTGGAATGGGAGGCAAGGTCTCCATTGAAGAACCCATTCTCCATATCCACACCGTTTTCGCCATTGTCCAATCTGTCCACACAGGTCTCGTTGGGCACTGCATGTGACCGGGACATCTGCAGCCTCCTGGCATTCTTGTTGATACCAGACGTGATGCTGTCTATCTCCTCTGGTGGGAGATCCAGTCGCCTCCTGATCTCAAACCGCCTTACCAGACCATCATCAGGCTTCCAGAAAGACTGGAGCAGCAGTGGTTTTTCATTGTCTGCTAGTGCCCTTACACATTCCTCGATCCATGTGTCTTGAGAATCCTCCTTTTCTGTCTTCTTTAGTCCATTTTGCTTCCTACTTAGAAACTTTCCAATGACATCACATAGAACATACTCCCTATGCGCACTTCGGGGTAGGGAATACCTGGTCAAAATTTCCTTCACTAACTCAACAGCCGATGAACTGGCTGAAGCAAGTATACTCTTGTAATTTGATCCAGGACAAATGGAGTCTCCGAACACCTTGAGGACTCCTGGAGCTGATTCCTCTGTTGAGAGTTCCTTACCATTCTGACTCCTACCACTTCCATTTTGCCTCCGTTTCAAGCTCAAACTTCTTTCAAGCATCAAAGTCAGTGACTTTGGCCTGTGTCTCTTTTTCTGTGTCCTGTTAGGCGGGCGTATATTTCTGTGCTCGTGTCCAGGGCCTAGTGCCTTTCGCTTGAAGCGAGGAGTCTGCGGTTTAAGTAATAATCCTGTCACCCCATTTGAACCAAGTACAGGTTTTTGTCCTCTGGTTTTCCGCTGGCCATTTGAAAAGCTGCTACTGCTGCTGTTACTGCTGCTGAGACTGATGGCATCACTGTTGGAATGGGTGTCCGAGCGTGGGGAGTCAAAACCGTTGGACAGGTGATCGTGTGTAGAGGGTAGTGACTGGGAGAAGGGGAGAGTCAATTCGCTGGTGTTAACTCCAAAGAATTTGCTGAGCATCTTGTGCCGGGCGGAGTCCGTAAGGGCCGGCAGGGCCCCATTTTGATTCGCCATGTCCTGATCCTGGGGAACTTTAAGAACAAACCGGACTTTGCGTTTGCTTTCTACAGCTATGTCCAACGGACATTCCTCCTCGGACAGAAGAATTTCATCTGAAAGAACAAGAGGAAATGAATACTGATTATTTCCACTGATACAAAGAAAAACTACATTCTTCCTCACATCTATTTATGACTATTGATGAACTTGTGTATGTTAAAAGTATCTTGTGTATGAAATATCAAAATTCTGAACCACTGCTTACGGTTAGATTCTTTGGGCAGGAGTTAGATAAATATGGAATTGCTGTGTGAAAATACAGCAGACCTCAGACAGGCATCCAAACACATATAGCAGTAATTAAATAATAGACCTATAGGCAAGCATTGAACTATATCCATGAGTGTCTAGGAAATAAATCTCCATCGCAAATAGCTAACATGAATTCACATTTGGCACAAAATATCACCAAATTTACTTTTTCTATTCCCACTCCCATCTACATCAATGGTATCAGTTTCATCTCCTCCTGACTTCTTAACATTGTCTTCCAAATCCTCTTCATCTTCCTCTGGAAGACTCGCCATTCCTCCTCAGTTTAGAGACAGAGGTATCACAAACAATTAAGCAATCAGCACCCATCAAAACATAAAGTAGTGACTGTCCACTCGAAACCAAAGTCATGATAGTCATCATCGAAAGAACACAAACCATATCAATTTACTCTCACAACCGTAGAACGAGCCTTCCCCCTTTGTTTTTTAATCACACCTCATGGTACTTTGACACTCCAAAGAGGACGAACCAAACTCCAAGTGGCATGCAAACATTTGTTGATAATTAGTCAGTCGGTGAAACGAGGTCACATGACCACAACAACACTCATTGACTGTGTTCGCACAACAAAACAAAACAGGTGTATGTGTTGTGTGCCAAGTGGAAGGGTATGAGCACTGGAAATGAATACACTAAATTATTGGGAATTTTTCAAGGATTGCCTTTCTGCAGGACATAATTATGATGAGTAATTAAAGACAAGGGAAGAATGCTCTTGGAAGATATCATCTGTTTCGAGTAAGAAGACCATTAACTCATACCATTTTCTAGGGATAACCCATTGAGTACAGAAACGGGTAAGTCCCTGTATTAAGGATATAGAAATTAGGGCGCGTTCATGCTTAATTTTGACGGCCAGAATCAGGCATCTGTTACGCGTTTAGTTTAAAACACGATTGCGTTCATGCTCACTTTTGTAGAATCACCGAAAAACGGTGATCACGATCGCCGATCGTAAACTCACAAAAAGATGCGTTTACAATTTGTAAACGCGTTTAAATGGGGTCAACGCACTGACCTCTAGTGGGTCTACGTAGCATGCGCACACAGGTTTGCGAATCCAGCTGAAGGCCACCCAAGGAGAATTGCCTGGAGAAGTGAGCATGAACAGTGCACCGTGGAACTGCGATTACGATGAGCGTTTACGATGAGCGTTACAAATCGCTCATTCTGCCTTCAAAATCAAGCATGAACGCGCCCTAAGAGGGTTCAGTAGCCAATTGGTTAATGCCCTTCTAGCTCCAAACAGATAAACAGACAAACTCATTTAATGAGAGCCAAGAGAGTGCTAGTAGTAATAAGACTTGATGGCCTTCTGGTTGTAACAGAAGGTATGACAGGTGTGCACAGAACCTGGGACCGTTTCACAAAGCCCTTTTTCAATAACAAATGACAAAAATCAGTGATAAATCTGTTGATAACCAATCAGAAGCAAGGATTTCAGTAGCTTATATAACAAAAACTGTCATTTGTCACTGATGACAAGTTTTGTGAAACACCCCCTTGATGAGAGCTCAATTTCAAATTGACAAATCCAAAGTTTGACAAGTTGACAATGAAGTACAATATTGAGGGCTTTAGAAGAACTGTGTCGCCCTGGTTCATCTGGTTCTCTTGGCGATTGAAGTGTTCCAGTTTCTTTCTTTTTTTGGTGTTATTTGGGGGAGTTAATCATCGATTTTAAGCGGTTCCCTTCTGACTGAAGAGTTAGCAATACTCCAGATTTTCAAAGTGGTTGTACTTTGGATGCACTGATTACCATATATATATACTCCTCATTGAAATATTGCTTGGTAAGCACATCATTCATGAAGGGAAACATTTGGGGATCTATACAAATAAACTGTCAGTTTATAATCATTATAAGTTTCATGCTAGAGTGATGATATTGACATACTGATAAATCAGTGTCATATATATATATTTTCAATGATACTGAAGTAGATATAGATCTTCCTAGGCAAAGGGAAAAATGCAGTTAATATAGTGTAAGTTTATATACAAATAATATAATTTTTGTTGTAGTGGCAATTTCTATAATTAAAAGCATCCTACTTAAGGGCCATATATGGAACACACTTGTTTTTCAGTCATTGGGAATGGAGGTCGGAAACAGCATTTTAGTATGTAAAACATGTATTTTCTTGGCTCTGTGTAACATTGCATACAAAGTGCACTTTAGACCCCCCCCCCTTCCCTCTTTTTCTTTGTCATTATTATTCATTTCCTCATTTTGATAAGACCTAAATATGTCAAATGATAAAATATTTCAATGAAAGTTATTTCTAAAATTTTAAAATGAACCAAAAAGCCATTGATTTGAAATGAAGCTTAAGTCTTAAAGATTTAAGAAACATTTTCTTTTTCTCTTTCCTCCTGAAGAAAACAAAATATTGAGAGTCAATTTGCAGTCTGTGTTGCAGAACCTCACAGCAAACATATTGCATTTACAATTCTATTAATAGACTGTACAGGTACCTTAATCAATTCTACATAAGGCTGTCTGTATACCATCATCATAAACAAAATCTTTGATAACAAAATGTATTGATTGAGCTTGTCATCATACATCATGCTGCTCTGATTAAAAGTGTATCATGATATTTATGTAAGAGATATTGATTACAAAGATAACATCAACAAAATATTTAAAATATTTTCACTCCCATTAGAATCAATAAAATATAGATTTTAAATAATTCAGTAAATTATTGAATAGATTAAGTGTATCAAGATTTTATCATTTTTTTAGCAAATATCTGTATTAAAGCTCATTTAGTCACAGTGAAGAAATTAATGATTTTATTTCCTTGTAACAATTGGAATATATATTTTAAATAATATAGATTTTAAATAATTCAGTAAATTATTGAATAGATTAAGTGTATCAAGATTTTATCATTTTTTTTAGCAAATATCTGTATTAAAGCTCATTTAGTCACAGTGAAGAAATTAATGATTTTATTTACTTGTAACAATTGGAAATTCTGGTTCAAACATTGCTGTTAAAAGTCATATTTGCACAAACAATATTTGTTTTTCCTACTTCCACAAATATCAATAATTTTATCATTTATAATCAGTTTTTGCTACTGAGATAATAAATAAAGAACACTCATTGTGATTGGATTCCTCCTGACATAATCAGCTTCTTTCGTCTATGACAATGTAGATGATTGTTCTCGATGTTTTTAACAAAACTTTTGTACAAACCACACAAATGACCGAAACTCACAAACATGACTGACAAAATAGACAAGTCATATCTCATCTTTTTTAACCATTCTTCCATGTTATCTTTTCAAACACAATGATATCAATGACGCATTACGAATCAGTCAGCGAAACTGCACGAATGACTACCTCGCTTTCAGTTTAACATGTGTCAAGTACAAAAGATGGAGATATGGAATATAAGAAAGGAACGTTTGTGTCCCGGTTGATACACAAAGCACTATTCATAATTCTACTGTATCATATAAGCTGCCGCTAAATATCAGTTCTTTTGCAATACCCCCTACAGTGACTTCATCCTTCTCAACAAACCATATCCCTTACAATCCTATTCATTTGTAATTAGTGGGTATATGATATTATTTTCAAAAAATCTACCGGTATCTACTGGATGAGTTCTACATCCCACAAGAGCAGAAAAATAGTAAAATAACAACTGAAAAAGTCTTATGAAATGATGTGGTGAGACACAACACCATCAGATATACACGAACATATACTGGTATATATTTATGCAAGGATACAGAAGGATATAGACAGATATACAGTTAACAACTTAATTATTCATACCCCTTGTAAAGTTGATGTGTTTTGTGTGTTTTTTGTAACTCTAGAATGAAAGGTTGACAGGTTGATTGAGAGCCTTTGATAAATACTTTTAGATGTATGCTTTAATATGTCACATATTCAAGAAACATAAATTTGGACATATTCGAAAAAAAACTTGGAAAGAGTTTGAATGATTTAGTTGTAAACTGTATATACATGTAGATATAAAAGGCAAATAGGAAAGTTCACAATAACTAAAGATATTTTAGAGTCATCAGCACCTTGTATTGAATGGACCTTGAATTAGTCTTGTATGTTTGAATAAAATAGAAGGGTAACAACAAAAATACACAATTTTTGCATCATTCAAGTTTGTGCAGACAACCTTGAACTATCAGACACACCTGTGCATTTTCTCAAGACATGTTTGCAGTCTCGTTAACAACTGTTGAAAAAATAGACGCGTCGAAAATCAATGGGCCCCTTCTTAAGTGTTGGCTTCATCAATAGCAACCACAAGGTGAGCGCAATTAGCGGACAACGTCAAATGCTAATGATGAACGACTAAGGTAAATTAAGGTAAATACATTTGAGTTTGTGAAGTGATAAAATCTTACCCTCTCTGATATCCAAATTGCAAAGTGAATCGCCGATATATTAGATCCGAAGGGGAGAGAGTATATGTCCATGGGGTAAGTTCCAAAGCAATTTGGTAATAACAAAAAAACACCTTCCTTCTGGAATCTCATGCACAAACAAGTAGCTCCAATCAATATTATGAATTGCTACACGGATCGCGATCGCCTTCTCCGTGTGCCCCGCAAGAAAAACAAGAGCGGTGTGTGGCGGATTGTGCACTTTGGTGTGCGGTCATTCGCCAGCGAGCGAGACGAGGTGCCCCGAAATGAGAATGCGCTCAGGTGAATAGCGCACCTCATCGGCGCGATGCTCAAATAAAATAGGGTGCGTGTAAGTAGGGGGGCAAAGCTCATGGCATGATAATGGGATTACGGTGAAAAGGGAGGGGGTGAGCTTGAAGGGGAACAAAGCAGGGCCTCCAGGAGAGATGGATGGATGCACAATTGATTGGTAGTTGGAGGATTATGGAAGAGTCCCTGACTTAGAGATAGACACATGTAGGGTCAAAGAAAAGCAAGAGGTGATAATGAGGCAGAGAAGATCGTATTGTGAATGGCTTTCTAGCCCTACCCTCTTAAAGTTTTTAGTAAGAACTTGTAAAGGTTGCTTCACCATGTGATTGCAGACAGTTAGAATCTTGTTTGCTTATTCTCTTATCCTTGACAGTTACATTGAAATTTGATTAGACAAACTCAAAGGTATTTTCACATGATACACAGAAGATATGCTTTGAAGGTCTTCATGAAACCTGCTGGATCCCAGTTCATTTGTGTAGGGCATGTATTTTTCAAAGATTTCAGCATGAGCTACCTCAAACTTGGTGTTTATACAACAGGCTCATTATATTAATATCTGTATCATATTTAAGTTCAACAGAACATCTCTCCTCGTAGAAGAATACAAATAACCTACACTAATTTCCTACCAAGATAAAGAGACAATATGCTAGACATAATTACATCTCAGCTTGGGGTATAACATCCTTATTAAAAGACAAAAGAATAGTTGAAGACAATCTATGATTTTTCACAGGAAAATAAATCTATAATAATATCCTAACGATATATGAAAACAAAAAAGTAGAAAAGGACACTGATTTCCTATACACTCAGGAGATTGGAGGTTTGATGTGAAAATAAACTACATATCTGGCAAATGCCAGCAGTTTTGAACTGTAATCACTCTCTAATATTCACTTCAGGTGAATGTTAATGCAAGGTACTTCTCATTCCCTTGGATGTAAATCTCCCTCATAAATTCTCTAGAGATTTCATGTTGTACAATTTCCTCTCCCTGATTAATCTGCTGATTAAATCAGTTTGGCAATCACTGTTAACGAGTGTTCTAGAAGGTCCTTTCAAAATGAAATAAAAGTATTAAACTGATGTTTCTGATGAAGTAATAATGTCCTAAGCATGAAACTTGGAATGATCAACCAAGTACTGGAACCACCCAAGAATAAAATGAAAGTCATACTTCCTATCGATATGATGACGATTAAGGATGGAAGCTACTTAAACATTATCGAGAAAAGGAAAGAAATAATTCCACCAACATTGAAGCAAATTAGAGATTATAAGACAAAAAAGTTTATAGTTCAAAGAAAAATCATGTGTATCAGCAATCAGCATTTTTAAATAATTTCCCTATTAACTCCTAACATTTTTTCAAAGACTACTTAAATCTCACTGATTTTGAAAACCCTTTATTAAAGTCTCAAATATGATAATGCCAATATCACCTTTTTTCTGGATGAAATTTTTTTTTATAAATAGTGTAAATGCATGTTACAGACATTGACCGCTAAGGTCATCGTATGTCTGTATGATATTTCTGAGTTCCAACCTAAATTCATATTTGCCCTCATGTGAATCATAAAACTTACAATTTGAGGGAGTTCTAGGCCTTGAAAGCTATACCCAAATTAGGGAGGAAATTAACGAGGTTAAAAATATTACCTTAATTGGGCCGATACGTGACAATTGAGCCGTCAAAGTTTTTGTGCATGTTTCTGAAACTTAGCCTAGAGCATGCAGGGAAGAAATCTAAAGATTACCTAGATTCAATATCTAATCTGATTTCTTTATAGAATTTTGAAGTCCTTTGGGAAGATGTAACACACTTGAACTTATTAATTCATTCATTTGACGTCAGTTGACATATTGTTTGGAGCCAGAAGGGCATTAAATCATACACTTTTACACAGAGTTAATGCTCTTTTGGCTCTGAATGGAGGATATTATTCAACAGAATATGAAAACAGAAGGTGAAAACGAATTAGGAGGAATGTCCGGATTAGTTGATAAATTTAGATAGAAGAAAGGTCTGATGAAATGGATAAAATACATAGATGTAGAAAGGGATTGTATAGAGCTCGAAAGTGAGAGAGATAATTGAAGGGAGTGACAGAAAACATAGAAAGGATACGTGCTGTTAAATGGATAGAAAGAAAGATGCTTAAGGAATAGAAGAGAGATGGTAATACCAGACAAGGAAAAATAAAAAATAAAGCGAGAACAAGAGGATAAAGAAAGTGAAAATGGCAAAAGAGAAATAAAAGAGAAAATACATGCAAGCAGACAAACAGAAAAATGATATAATTGTAAGCATTTTTCTGAATACTCTGAAATTTATGTCTGCAAGTAAAACTAAAATCTACTGAACATTTAAACATGCCTATAAGTGAAAATTGAATTACATGCACTTCTCGATTATGGTATTAATGATATAGGCTAGGCATGCGTAGCTTGCATTAATTATGTACACCCATCGAGGTTAATTGTCAACATTCACTTGTGGTTCGTCTACAGACTGTCCGTGTCTGGAAAACTAATTGATTATCTGTTTCAAGGTTGGTTTTAATTGTGCACTAGAAAGCTGACAAACTTGTGAACTAAATACGAGGCACTTATCCAAATGAAGTTAAATTTCACAGATTAGACATTACAGATTGCTTTAATAGCTGAAATTGACATAAAACTATCAAGCCATAGCTAGAGCTGTCGGTTAGTGAGCCGCGCCGTCTTCGTTGTCAGTGTCTTTCTAGCACAAAATGCATCCAATAAGAGAAATGTAATCATAAATATACTTCTCTGTATCTTGCATTAAAGGTACTATGTCTCTTTTGCAGCCAACCTCAAATGCTGTAGAACTTTGCAGGAATTATGAATATGTCATGTATGTCCTATCTGTGAAATTTAAACGTTAGCAGTGTCCTCATATTCAAATTATGCAAGGAAACCCGTTTACTAGCTAGACTTCACTGTCAGACACTATTGAGTGACTGACTGGCATTTTTCTTCTTTGGTAATAACATACATGAAAAGAGTTGTAAAGGGTACATGAGCATTTATCTACATCAATAACCCACTTCTTGTGATGGCCAAGATTAAACTGATTGAATCTTTGCGCAGGATAAAACGTATGACCATTCGGTACAATTGTCTGAAAATCAAGACTATTACTTTTGGGCTCTATAGCCCTAAAGTCGATTTGACAACTAATAGTCGTTTTCATTTTTTGGGCCTGCAAATGGGACATAGTACCTTTAAACTAGAGGTTTATACTTGGTGTATTTGCACAAAGTATCTGCAGAATAACTTTAAGTTTTAACCCACGCCCATACATGTGAACATAGGTGTTGCTAACCATATCATTTCTAGCCTATGTATAGCTCCCCCAAAACCCCACCCATACTTTACCATTTTCAGACATAAATGACATCCTCTCACATGCTACGTGACGATGACCTCATGCAATCGCTTGTCTGCCCAGACACTCCCTCCTGAAACAAACAAAACTCACACACCATAACATGACCTGAAAACCAAAAAGTTGATGTGATAAAGGTGCCATGAGTCAACATTGAAGCCTACCGAGTTCCTGGCACAAAGGAGAGTGCTGAGACAATAGGCCTGTCCTCATCAGCTCGAGATTGCCAAATAGCCCGCTATTTCTGATTTGGGAAATAATCCAGAAGTTACAAATCACGTCTTCATCAGCTCGAGCCTTCACCTAGGAACTTGAAACTCGAGCTCAAGTTCGCGCATAGTGCAAGTCTTCGGGCTGATGAAGATGCACCAGACAAATAGAGGGATATTTTGCAAACTAGCCCAAGATATCTTGGGATGATTATCTTGACCAAATATCTCGCTAATTGCATCTCCGGGCTGATGGAGACGCAAATTAACTGGATAATTTGCGATCGGGATAGTTCAAATAGAGTGATATTTGGCAATCTCGAGCTGATGAGGACAGGCCTAATGCTATTGTCATTTTGCCAGACACTGTATATTAAACGATTATTGTTGCGGTTGTAACCAGCGCAAGCAATCTGGAAACCACGGGTTGAAGTGACTTGATTTGGTTTTTCATTTTTTGCTTTGAATTTTTTTGCTATATCTCTCCTGCCAAACTTGTGTCAGAGATGACTCTCCAGACACTTGTTTGACGCAAGTTTAATGCCGTTGAGAGTAATAATGCTGGCATTAGATCCGGAAGAAAAGAAAAGAAAAGAAAAGATGACAGGAAGATGACATCTTTTGTTTATTATATTGTTTTGGTGAGAAGATCGAGGGAGCTAAAAGGGGTAATAGCAACTGACAATGATTTTGAAAGAGATATTGAAAAATGTGGAGAGTGGTTGGAGGATAAGAAAATGTAACCGACACCTGTCTGCTTCAAACTCCAGGTGTTTTGATTTATCAAAGATCGGTTGCCAATAATCTTATCTTGTCCAATGACGTGTACAGATTGAATTAAAAGACTGTATTCTCACTCGTAAATTAGAAAGATCTTAGCAACATCGCACTTAAAAGGATCAAACTTGTGTGAGGCTTCTCTATTTATACCTTTATTGTTATTAATGTGATTATTATCATAAATATTATCATCATCACTATCACCACCACCAATCCTCTTCCTCCTCCTCCTACTCCTACTTCTACTACTCCTATATTCCTATTCGTCTACTACCACCACCACAACCACTCCCATAGGCCACCCTTCACAAGGTGAAATAAAAGGGAAGACTTAAATTTCAGTTTAGCATCTTAAACTCTCTGCTTGGCAGACAGGCAAACACGTCATCTCGATGTACAATAGAAAGGTGCCCTTGGATAAATTCGCACTCCTAATCAATTCCAATTATTTATTTACTCCCAGAACCTGTAAAGCTTTATTCACAAACCCACAACAAGCATTAACAATTGATGCTCAGCCCCTCGCACCACCCAGCACATTTAGCAGGCCGACACAAACTCCTTTATACTTCCTTTTATATCATCTGAGAATCAATAGCTGATTCATGGGAAGGTATTATATCAAAGGAGACACAATGGACACATGTGACACAATGATTTATATAGGCACTTCAAAAGGCCCATTGTGTGAGCATTTTGTGCTGTAATATAGTGTCCTCCAAACTGGAAGAGAAAGATCTTAATCCTTTTACGAATTATCAGATGGAAGAGAGGTTACAGATATAAACAAAATCATTATTTGTTACAAACAAGAGATAGTCATTGAAAAATATAAATTTGTTGGTATGGTACTCATGTGTAATTTGTAGGTTGATCAATTTTTTCCTGATGCCAAAAGTGTTTTCTTCATGAGAAGGCTTTATGAAGATGACCAAGAGTACATATGAAAAGTTGACAAGAAGAGAGTTTTTCTACATCAAAAGTGCTAATCTTAGTGTATACATGGTAAACTAATTACAGTTTCAGAACTGCTATATTGAACACATTATACATTTGCAATCTTAACAATCAAATGGAGCAATGTTTCATATTTTCTATACATTTCAAGTTCTGCAACCTGCAAACCATCTATAATCATAATCAATAACCCATCCACTTACTAAACCTATCAAGGAAAGATATACACAACAGGAAGTATTGGATGCAAATGCAAGCAATTTCTTGGAGTTTTTTTTTACATCACTCATGCTGTTTTTTTCATAACGAAAGATGACACAGAACGATAGAGAACAAAAAACACTCCCAGTCGTTCAACTTTCCAACTATAAAGGAGTTTGCGTCGCATGACATGAAAAAGCTTTTAGCAGGTGCTACTTGCTTGTTTGTGTTTATTCTTTCCATTATGCGCAGGTACCTCCCTAGTCAATATCAATACTTGTCAATACCTATTCAATGGCTGGTAGAAGAGTGTTGGGAGTATTGGTAGAGGGTGTGAAAGGGGGCGGCTGCACTACCCCGCCTCAGTGATGAATAATGAATTACAGGCGATAAAAGGACAGAGAATGAATTTATAATGAAGCATCCAAAACACCACTCATTGGTCAATGAAAAGACCGGTGCGATGAAAGAGTTCTGTGTTCAATAACCAGAACAATGATTTCATAACAATTTTTTTTCCTTTCTTGCTAAGTACAGATTGCTAAGGATCTGATTCTTATATTTCTGTTTGAGAAATGCATGACGAAACCAAGCTACTGCAGGGGGCAAGGTAGATTCATAAAGTTTCTGAACTGATGCACCAGTTATTATTTTATGATATGTATTCATTTGTGTTATGTTTCATTCCAATACACTCGTTTTGTAAGATTTAAAACCAAGTGAAGCAAGGTAACATGAACATATAGAATGTAAAAACACACCACAAAGATTTACAATGGGGCATAAATAATTACTTTAATCAATTATAAACATCTCTTCCCCAAAGAATATATTTTCATTATGAAAAGAAACTAATCTTGAACACAAAAAGATTCCAATTAAGGCATTAACAACAGAATTGATATAATTATACATACACGAGAAAGTTTGAAAAGCAAAGTTGATATATTGGGTTAGGCTTGGCACTAGCTAAATTCATGCCTTCCTTATTGTATAACCGTTTATGTCACTTTGAATCAAGTTTATTTGCCCAATGGTTAGATTTAATCACTATATGGAATGATTTTTTATTTGGTTGAAAAACATCATTCTTTAGCAAAGATCCTCTTGCCCTATAGAAGTAGTGACTTCACTCACAGCACAAGGAATTTATTAGGCACAAAAATGATTTCAGAAATGATATGACAGGAAGAGTATATATCATTGTGTCTGGTGAACATAACAAGTAAATCAAAGAATGTCTAGACAAGGAGAGATTGGCAATCATTGTATTTCATTGTATTCAAACAATTGGAGACACTGCTGTGAGAGGTAGACCGTTTATTCATCTGTTTAGAGCTAAGAGGGTGTTAACCTATGTGCAATTACAGGAAATGCCCTTCTGGCTTTGACTTTGAGCAAATGTATTAATTGTTGACAGCCCTTTACACTTCCTGTTTGAATTTCATCCAACCATAATATGCAACTCTCATATGAACAACAAAAAGCTTATGCTTTTAAGTTGCCATGACGATTTGGGTAGGTTTCAACTTTTTCTTCTTCAAACCTTGATCTAAATAGATTGCATGCTGGCATACATAATTACATAATTATAGTTACATAATCATTTGCTTGGTTCAAGACTTTATTTGTTTTCTCTTTTTTGTGATATTTCTTACAAAATTGCAATAAGTACAGCTGAATTGCGGATATAAAAATATTTCAATCATTTGATTGGAAGTGGCTGACCTGACAGAGAAATTAGTCCCCTAACTACTGCACGGAATCAGAGAGGAATTCTGCTCTTGATCGCTCAAAGCTCCAGGAAAAAAAAATATATATAAAAGTTGTTCTTACAATAAATCTCACTTCTGCTTTAATAACAGTGCAATTAGAGTTAAATATTTCATTGCACTTAGCATCAATCTTATGTGAAAGAAAAATTTGCCACAAAAATCAATTTTTCTTCATTGATGTAATTCAATTTGTCATTCCTTCTAAACAATAATTACATTGTAAATCAAGAGCCTCACAAGGTAGCACATTGCACCAATGAGTTCACTTAAAATAGTTAATCATCACTAGCAAAAGGAAACATACCTGTTTACCTGTAAGGTATCCTACTTGTAAAAAGGATCAAAGAAATCTAACGATAGGCAACAAAAAACTCCGGCCGACGTTAAATGGGACAAAAAGTCTGATAAAATCTTGAGCAAAATCCAGAAATAGACGGGCAGTTGGCTTCTCCTTAAATAGTAGCACAATCCTTATTACATAGTAGACATGTAACCTGATTTAAGTGGCTTCTAAGAAGTGGGATGGAAACCTAATTGCAAGGTTTTCAAATCAGTGTAGAAAGTGCATCTCTTGCATCATTTCCAATGAGGAAACTTGATAAATAAAAGAGGACAACCAGCTTAAAAAGTTAATGCAATTTGTCATGTTGCATAAGAAACTGTGACTTCTGTGTTCACCCAAAGTTTCAAAACCCTTAAACTTGATGAGACAACATTTAAAGTGATTTCTGCCTGGCAAATAGCATTGTGCAAGCATGAAACTGGCTCTACATGTATACTTTTGCATATGCAGGCTGTTGCTTGGCACATTTTGCTTCAGAGAATACAGATTGTCCACAGAAAATATAATTTAACCGTTCACATAGAGTAATCTCCTACCTTTCTACCACTTTGAAATACAGATATTATATCAATTCTTACATGACAAGAAGACATCTCAGATACCATCTTTATTAAACTGAATCAAATATATAGATGTCAGTCTACAGCTAAATCTTCCTTTTGAGTCAGGTTAATTATTGTGCCTCAATTATGGTTATTACATGCACTGCAAAAGGAGATCAAGTACTATAAGACAAGTCGTGCGTGACATGATCTATTTCTCTTCGTTGCAATGACGTTATATCGTGAGTTTCATCGCCATCTGTTCACTGTGCACGCTATGATAGCTAGAAAGTTGGCAAAAGACAAGTAACAACAGCATCCATGATCTGATATGGAATTTTTAAATAAGTAGCCTTTTCCAGAAGTGCAACTGTTTTCATCTGTCCTATATATTACTTTTCACCTGTTCACAAGTTAGACAAATTATCAAAAGATACAGGTTGTCACAGGATGCATAATTAAGGTAATGTGGAGAAGAATAGAGCGACCTATAAACAGAAAGTTTGTTGACAACCAAAAGGGCGTGAACTTTATGTGAGATGATACAAGTTAGCGTCATTCTGGCCCTCAGTAGAAAGTTCACTGCTCTTCTAACCATATCAATTATACAAACTTTTTGAACCTCTAAAACACCAAGAATATTTCCAAGTCTAATCATGCAATGAACCCTCTGCCCTCACTTATGTCCTTATACACAAAACACTCCGTGACAAATGTGCCATGACAAGTGAAACCCTCAAGTTTACGCCTGATGTATCGTATTGTACATGTACATTCGAAGGTGCTGCATGATGTCGTGGACGTGTCAAAAGGACATGAACTTTGTGTTAGATGATACAAGTTAATTTCCTTTCGTTGCTCAGTAGAAAGTTCACTGTTCTTCTAACCATATCAATTATACAAACTTTCTGAACCTCTAAAACACCAAGAATATTTCCAAGTCTAATCATGCAACAAACCCTCTGCCCTCACTTATGTCCCTATACAGAACACTCCATGATCAATGTGCCATCACAAGAGAAACCCTCACGTTTACGCCTGATGTATCGTATTGTATATGTACATTCGAAGGTGCTGATGTCGTGGACGTGCCAAAAGGACATGAACTTTGTGTTAGATGATACAAGTTAAGTTCCTTTCGTTGCTCAGTAGAAAGTTCACTGTTCTTCTAACCATATCAATTATACAAACTTTCTGAACCTCTAAAACACCAAGAATATTTCTAAGTCTAATCGAGAATCCCCCTGCCCTCACTTATGCCCTTACACAGAACACTCCATGATCAATGTGCCATGACAAGAACAACCCTCAAGTTTACGCCTGATGTATCGTTCCTTACATTTGAAGATGCTGTAATGTCGAAGACAAAATGTCACTGACTTGATGTACTGCTTAAATGAATATATAGCTACCACGTCGTTCGTTCAGACCCAGAAGGAAATGAACTCGGTGTTAAAGTGAAAAAGTTAAAACCCTCCTGGCTTTCTGCAGATGATATCCTCTGTTTGGAACCAAAAGGACATTTCAATTCCATGTTAATGTGAATAAAATTATGCCAATCCCTCTCTCAGCAGATGACATTATCTGTTTGGAGCCAGAAATGCATTAACTCTGTGTTAAAGTGAATAAGTTAACATCCTCCTGGCTCCCTGCAGATCCTGTCAGTTGTTTTAAACAAGAAGGGCATAAACCCTGTGTTAGGTAAATCATTGAATGCCTTTCTGGCTCTCTGCAGGCCATATTTGTAACAAGTCACTTGCTCTATAGGCCCGTCTTCACTATCTCGAGATTGCCAAATATCCAGCTATTTGAACTATCCCGATCGAAACTATCCAGCTAATTTGCGTCTTCATTAGACCGAAGTAGCAAATTAGCTGGATAGTTGGTCGGGATAATATCCCAAGATATCTTGGGATAGTTTGCAAAATATCCTACTATTTGGCAAAATATCCAGCTATTTGTCCCGTGCGTCTTCACTAGACCGAAGATTCGCAATACACGCTAATGCTGAGCAAAATATCTCAAGCTAATTTCTCAAGGTCGAGTTTCAAGTTTCGAGGTCGAATCTCGAGATAGTGAAGACGCGATTTGTTACTTCGGGATTATTTCCCAAATAGCGGGCTATTTGGCAATCTCAAGATGATGATGACGTGCCTTATCGGATAAACCAAATGTCAGTTATGTGGTGGAATCGCACTTCAAGCGCAATATTGATTCAAGACAGGTGAGAAATACCTTATTTGCACTGTTGATTATATTCTTCTTTTCTCTCTTTAAATCCATGGAAAGGTCGTAAGCATGAAGCATAAACCCACAGAGAGGAGATATAAAGAAATGATGAATAAAGACAGCAGTGGGAATCAATGATGATCTCAATAGAGCTTCCTCTTCTTGGAGGTAGTGGAGGATGTTGATAAAGAGCTCCATTCATACCTAAATTTTAAACTGGTCTCATTCATTCTGGTGCCAATTCACATGGTGTGGTTTGAGATTGAGTTTTAAATTATATACTTTATTACACATTTAAACCTTTATAGATCAATAATCAAAATGTTATCAATCATTGATTATCAATCACATTTTAAAAATTATTATTAAAATCTATATACATTGCAATTTCAAGTGCTGATGTATGAAAATATGGTACAATTATGAAAATGACATAAAATTTCAGGAACATATGGCTCATAAGATAATCCAAATAAATATAAAGGCTTTTTTCATGCAACTTTCACAGTTAACACATTTCACTTACAATATTGGTTTTTGGAATAAAAGCTGTATATTCCCATGTCTTCACACTACCTCAAAAGAACCAACTTCAATTATGTCCATTGAATTCCTAAATATTACAAGATCACCATGGTTACTGACAAACATAAGATATGTTTCTATCAGAAGACAGCTTGCACAAAAACACACGCACACCGTTATATTTAGCAACCACCAAGGATATCCAACATTAGGAAAGCACACACGAATCATAACCATTGCAAAATCATTGCGAGTTAAGTACAAATAATTTGTTTAATTGAAGAAAAAAAATGAAATAAAAGTGTGAACAACAAAGACTTGTACACACAGATTTATAAAGCTGCTGCTGTAATATTGAAAGCTTTAGAAATGCTTACTCCAGTCCATGTATGTTGCTCTTGTCATTCCATCGATACATTGCAGGTGTTTTGATACATTATTTTTGAGAGTATACAATGTAATATCAGAAAGGGCTTAGAACATAATCTTGGCTAACCTAAATCAATAAAGAGAGTATAGTTTTGTTTTTTATTTTAAACATTTTACAGCTAATGGCCGTTATTTATCAAAACAGTGAAATTATAAAAATTGAAATGTTAGACAAATATTAAATCATGACCATGGTTAAGCAAAGTGATCAAAAAGAATTTACTTTACATTTCAAAATAATAATTTGGCAGCTGATGGCCCTGCATGTTTTCTCAATTAAAGAAACCATCAAAACATGGAAACTGCAAAACAGGAATATATAAAATACAAGTAAACAGCATGATCCCTTTTCTTGTATCTGTATTACAAAGAGTATTTTAAATAAAACAAACCATTTTGTTTTTCTGCTGTCATAACAAGTAATTTGTAATGTTGTCATATTGTATTCCCACTGAAGGCTGAATTACAGCCCCAAGTTTGACAATATGTGTCTATTAAATCATTTAGCTAAATTACGCCAATTCTATTCAAACCAAGTAATATACTATCTCTGTCTCTCTCTTTACCACTGTCTCTGCCTGTCCGCCTGTCTGTCTGTCTGTCTGTCTCTCTCTCTCTCTGTCTCTCTGTCTGCCTGTCTCCCCCTCATTCACTCTCTGTCTCTCCCTCTCCCTTTTTCTAAATCTCACTGGAACTCTCTCCCTATCTATCTTATTTCTTCTGCCTTTCTCTTTTCTCTCCCTCTGTTCCTCCTACCACCCCCTCTCTCTCCCTCTCTGTCATCCTCTTTATGTTTTTGTTTTGTTCACATTAATGCAACAATGTTGGTTAGATTCATATTCTTATACCCAAAGAGGGAAAAATAAGGATACCTCCAAATCAAATCTAATTTCCTCCATAACCCTGATAAATACACATTAAATGACCTGATACAAGTGATAGAGCTCTTATTCTGTCTGGGGGACCTTCTTTAATGGATTATGGTCTCTTAAGAGGGAGCTCAACAACGTAACGGTTAGTCTGATGAAGCCATACAAATACAAGCAGTTTGTAGGGACACAATGGACGCTTTACAGGTCTCATGTGAGCTTAACAACCGATTTGATACCACGTTCTGCTCTAATGCTGTCTACCGAGCAGATTAGAGTTAAATAGTGCTCGTATACATACTGACAATCACAATCTGAACAACTTCCGGGACTACTCTGTGAGCACTTGTAAAATGGCAACTGGCCGGAATGCTCCCAAGGGAGTGGAGAATGTGCATATATTGTGCGCGGTAAGCCTGAATCCCATGACCGGGAAAATAATATATACTGCGCCTCGGAATAAAGTATTAGGCGCGTTATAAATGTGATCTATTATTATTATTACTCTTGATCAATATCTATAATGCTTTCATCGTATAAATTGCAATCATCTTTCTCACAGTGCCTGTGGCATTCAGTTCATCATCATGATAGGCTATAAAGCCCTTTGAAAATTATCAAAGGAAGAAGATCTGTTGTGCTTTCTACTATTATAAACACCTTCTTTATCAACCATCCATTAAATTCATGATCTCCAACTGATGATAGTGAAATGAAATCCCCAAAGCAAATGTATTGTACTTAACAATGACATGTAAATAATTATATAATTGGCAAATCCATTCTGCACTTCTATATATATTGACAATACACAATATTCACAAATAATAGTATTACGACAGGATTAAGTTTTATCAGGTCCCCATGCATAAGGATGCACTGCTAATAAAGAAACTAGAGAAAATAAAGGAAGGGTGACAGAAGTAATGAAAAAAAGCACAGAAGTGAAGCAAAAATTAACATAAATGAAACTTGTATGCAGAGGTAAAGAAAGAAGAAAAAAAGAAAAGTGACTGAGAGACGAGTTTGGAGAGAGTCACACAAAAAAGTAAGATATAGAATTGATATAGAATTAATAGAAAAACTGAGAAAATGCTAAGGAAATGAGGTGATAATGCAAAATTATAAGGAGAAAAAATAAATAGCAACACAGAAATCAAGAAGGAAATATGGAAAGAGAGAAATAGAGGGGGGGGGTGAGGAAAGGGAAGGGAAGGACAGTGTAAAGAGAGTGCTACACTTAAAAGTCAGAAACAAAACATAACTTGAAAATGAAGTCTCAGAAATAGCCAGGACTTCACAAGCCAATTACTCTGGTAAAAGTTATTGGATAACGTTCAAGCATAATAAGAGAAGAAATCACAACCCATGGTGAATGGGAGAGGAAGACAATTATTCCTCCACTTGGATACCCCATAGCAACACAAGACGATCTTGAGTAGATGACGACACTATAACGTGAGAGTGAAAGACAAGAGAGGGAAAGATATGAAAAGAGAGGGACAGAAACGAACAAAGGGAGAGAGAGAGGGAGAAAGAGAGAGAGAGGGAGAGAGAGAGAGAGAGAAAGAGAAAGAGATAGAGATAGATAGAGATAGATAGAAATACAGAGAGAGAGAGAAGGGAAAAAATCCACACAGACAGAAGACAGGAGGATATGAGAGAAGACTGATATAAGGATAAATTAAGATGAAAATAGTTAAAGGTATAAAGAGGAGGACATGAAGGAAAAAAGACCCTAAAGCAAACCAAAATCTCATGAAGTTCTCAGGGCTTCCAAATCCAATTAACAAGGCAATATCTGGTAAATGCGATATCCAAGACAACGATGGGGGATCAAACCACAATCCACAAAACCATGATGAGGTGAATAGGAGAGGCAGATAATTACCCCCAACACTTGGAGACTCTATAGCAACCAATGATGATCTAAAGTAGATGAAGACATTGTAAGGAGTGTGAGCTAATCCTATTGATGATGGATCATCAAGAACCAACTTCAAATGAACATGCCCCCAGGATGCAGATTAGGATTAAGATAATGGGTACTCTAATCCATCTGGCATTTGGGGGAAACACTGGTGTAAAGTTTCCAAACAGTGGCAAAGCTACCATGCAGTGAAGAATGTGGGATTATTTCTCAAGAAAGACAGGTGTATTCTAAATGCTGCACAACCAATGTTTGTATTCGGCAAAACACTTTCTGTTGAGAACCAACAGGGAATTAACTCTGTGTAAAAAGGGATATAATATCGGGCTCTTGTATAGCGCTCATGTTTGTCAGACTCGACACTCCTGGCACTCCTGATTATTAATGCTCTTTTGTCTCTAAGGGGGTGAGTCATGTAGTAATGAAGAATTAGCTACTGAATTACATGTCAAAAATAAAGAATTACACACCAACTTTACTTTCTTGAAAACTAGATCTAAATTGTAATAACAATAATAAGAATTCTCTCTGTATTTACAATCAAATGACTCTAAAAATCACTGATACCATAAAAGCTAGAGGACCAATATTAAAGGGACTTCACACTGAAGTTACCGTCCAAACAATCTTGCTTCCTCAAACCATTTCAGTATGCATCGGATCTATACAAATTTGAACAGTATGTTTACAGCTGTTGATGTCAAAATAAACAACAGTACATTGACCTGTCTTTAATACCAAGAGTCCTTTCTATTTGGCAAAACAAAGAATGAAATTTCCACCATCTTAGCCTAATATTTACAATGTGCATGGATAATCTGTGCACTCACTGGGTACAGAAATATATTGGTTCAGTGACTTCTGTAAGAATATGCTCAACCTTGTATTGACCACCATTAATTCACTTAAGAGCTTCACTGATTTTGGTTGAGTGCTGAATAAGAGAAACTTATTCTATTAGTGAAGATTACCCAAGATTGTGGTTGGTATAATAAGGGATGAAGAGATAACTTCCTAAAATCCTCTTTTAGTGATGCTAAGTTGCCAACACTGAGACCCTCATCAGAATGCTGTATCAAAGAAATGCATGTTGTTTGTTCGTCTTTCTCTTGAAAATTCAAAGTACTAATCGGGATACCTGAAGATTACTCTGATTTCCTTGAAAGAGTTTTATGAATGTATAGCACCCACTAAGTGAAAGAGAAGTTCCTAGGCATATACCGACAACAAAATAAAGAATTTTAACTATTATGCCTTCAAATGATGTATGATGTCATGATATTTTGCTTCTTTGCAAGTTTATTTGTGTTGTGTCATATTCTTTTCCTCTTACATCTAAGAAATATTGTTGCTAAAATCAACAGGATCAAACTTGACATTTGAAGGGCAAAACTTTTTCTGAACATAGGTCTGTGCACACACACATACCTCATAGAAAAATATGGAAGTTGAGAGCTTGAACAATAAAACCCATAATACTAAGCTTCATTGAGGAAGCCACACAGTAAAATAATTCTTTTTACTGGAACAGTTTTTTCAATTTATCAGAAAACTTGTGAATGCTGGGTATGAGTAAGTTGTGAAAACTGTGGGGGTTGAGCAACAAATGTTCTCACATGCAGGTTACTCATATACCCACGGATTGACAGCTTGGCTTTGACACCAAGATCTTAGGTATCACGCACAAACGTTGATCCACCACGATTTAAAGGGAAGTAACTCATGCATTAGTACGTGGTGGTATGGTACACGTACCACATAAGATTGAGGAGAAAACTGTTGTCAATCATAGTACATATGTTAAGAGGCTGCCGTTATAAGGGGAACAGTCTGAATTGAATGTTTCCTTTCTATACTCCGACTCCATACAACCTAGCCAACAAACAGTCTGTATGGAGCCAGAAAATTGTAAGCTTGTTTATTTTAACACAGAGTTAAAGATCCAAATGGAAAGAATCATCTTCAGACAGCCAGAAGGGCATTAAATCTATTAATAAGCAGGACAGGTCCTTCTGTCTCTCAATATATCAGTGTTTTACATGGGAAGGTGCAAGGCTAAGTGGATAGAGCAGTGGTCCTAGAACTAGGAGATCCTAGGTTCAAAATCAGGTTGGTATGTTTACGCTATCATCATGCAGCAAGGTATTCATAATCAATACCAAATCCTACGTCACTAGGTGTCGGTACCTTGGCTGTTTCCCTTAAAGCGTACAATGTACTAATCGAGAGCCAGAAGCTGGCCAAGTCACAAAAGTTTACAGAGTTAAGGCCTCACTGACTCTTATCATATAAGACATATTTTCATAGTAAATGGGTAAACAAACAAAAAATACACTTATCATTAATTTCAGGATGAATGGATATATTTCTACTGACTGACATAATTACCCTTTCTGGAAATAACAATTATAAGAGCTACCACATAGAATGACATGACCAAGAGATGAGCTGAATGTGACAGGAAGAGATATTAATTTAAATGCAGAGAAAGAAGGGGATTAAAGAGATCATAATAGGAAGTCCAAGTGTCAGACAGGCTGAACTTAATGGACACAACTAATTAAACCACAGGCTTGGTATAACATTGGTCTATTAGTCAAGCTTAACAGATGAGGCCTACGTACCCTAGACGTCAACCCAAGTCACTTTGATAAAATATATATAGGCATGAAGAAAATGGTCTACATATTCTGGAACACCCGTTGTCATGTCAGAGTTGAGAATTCTCGCACTTATATATATATATATATATATATATATTTAAAAAACTCCAAGCCAAAGCAGGGTGACAAAAATTTCAGGCATTTTCCCTATAAAAAGAAATGACTGACAAATAACATTTGCTGGTATAAATATACAGAAATATACTTACACATATTTGTCTCACTAGTTCCAGAAAGCTACAGATACATCCAAAAGCCAGCATAACATGCATTCCACCCACATCTATCCTCTGAATGCACTACTTCAAATGTGGTCAGAAACTTTCGTGCTATCCTAATCTATGACTTGGCACAAACTCAGTCGGCATACACACTAACCATCAATCTCCTCCCCCACAGATAAAGCAATAATTGGATATTCCAATTTTAGAACATGGCACAGCTAGATCGAGTTTTCAAAATCAGAAACTGTTCGAGGTTCAAATCATGATCAGAGAAGCAAAGTCTTCTTTAGTTAATCCACTTGAATCTGTCACTAATCTTATGTTGACACTATCCCTTATCACCTCCATGTTTTCATCTCAAAATACAAATTCGAGTACCGCACAGGTTTCATACTGCAAACATGTTACATTGCATTTTATAAAATTGTAATTGTAGGATTCAGAAACAGAATTTTTAAAAACTGTACGAAGTGCCTCAAATGAACCTCTCAGCTACCTCAAACACCTGTCATCAAAAAATGTTTTGCAGTTTCAGAGAATGTTGGTGTTCGATAGGAACATAATTGGCCATTCTGCTTCATGCATGTGTTCTCCCTTGTAACACAAAAGTAGCAAAAAAGGTCTTCAGAAAATCACAGAAAAAGTCATTCCACCAAAATGTGTAATGCTAAATATGTTTGCTGATAACTCTATAAAGTGATCTTCTAACCTACAACTTCAGAAGACTACCCTACTATCACACCAACTTCCATCAGTATTCTCAGATTCTAGCACTGTGAATTTCACATTGCAATGCTTTAATCCTGTACCAGCATAGACAACCTGACCTCTTATAAATTGTCTTGAAGCTTCTACATTTACAGTCTTTATTACCTTCAAAAACAAATAAATGGTTTCCTGAAATTACTCCCATCCTTGGTAACAGAGCTAGAGAGACAAGAGAAACGTCATGATGTGACCATAAACTTGTGATTCATTTGTTTGATTGAACGTCAGAACACGATGTTGCCAAGTTGCATTGAAGAGGAGTATATATTGCTCTTCAGGATGATTCAATATAGAGAACTGTGACATCACATACTTTGTGATGGATGGGGAAAGGTTTTTGAAAGATAAATCTGAGTTTTTAGCACTGCATCCACTGAAAAAGGAGCTTATTAAATTCAAGAAGAGAGGAATTGTTTTTAACTTTTTACTATTTGTGCAAATTGTGTTAAGTAACTAATTGATAGCCTTTCATAACTGGATAACCAACAACAACATGCTATTCTCATGCCTGTTTCTTATAGTTCTACTGTAAAGTCAAAGCTTACTTTCATTACATAGGCTAAGGCCTACAAAAGGTGAGCCCATATACCTTGAGCTACACCGCAACTCCGTCATTTCTTGACGCAGTCTGGAACATCAAATATGTTTTATTGACGTTATTTCACGGCAAAAAAACATGTACTTGTAGCCAAGGATCTAAGCGATCATATCAATCAACCAAGTTCCTTCCCTCCTAGCCATCTCACCTTGAACCTGGCCACGAATTGTGGCAGTTTTTCAAAAGATTTCTTTATTGTGATAAGATTTTCACATTCAGGGGGGGCAGGTGTTTTTCCTGGAGATAACAAAAAAATGTTGGTCAAGTCGTTGTCGCGTCTTTGCACGACAGAATCAGAAGAAAGCCTGCGCATGTGTGGGAGATAAGTTCTGTGCCAAGAATCGAATTGAGGTGGGGTCTAAAAATATCTTGCTCGCAACCTTGGTAGTTTGCTAGCCAATGACTGGGTCATTACCTTTGGGGATCAGTCCAAATATATTGGGTGCTTTTGAATCAGGTAATGCAATTCTTTAAAGCAAACTTGAGAATTGGCATCGATACACATCCTCTTGGTCTATCCAAAGCCAATTTTTATTTTTTCCCTGAAATTGAAAGTAGTATTGTATATGTACATACTTATTATTTTCCCTTGATTCACACTAAAGAAGCTTGTATTACTGACTAACTTATTCCTTGTACAAAAGGCATACAAAGAGCTAATCCAAAACTGAAAATGTCATGTTTTGTAAAACATCACCAAACATATAAACGGGATAACAATCTCAAAAATCTATATTCAAACCTTGAAGAAGATAAAAACAAGATGTATTATAAAATTACAATAGGCTACAATGTTTATTGTTAATTTGTGATTACTCAAGAGACTATACCACTTGTTGATTTTCTTGTTTATACAATTGTGTTAATTTAAATATGTATTGTGAAACAAAATGTTCATGCATATGAATGAACTTTACTAATAAAATTTTAAAAATTCAAAATTCAATCATAATTGAAATTAATATTACAATAAAAATTACAATTTGAAAGTACAATTTCCTTCTAAATGTTGATAATACAAAACTCATTGAAGCCAGCTTGCAGTTTTATTCTAGTTATCTTGAAATAATCAAAATTTTAATATTATTTTGTAAAGGCTTTTCTATCATAAACAAGTATTATTTCAATGCCTTTTCAGGTAACAGTTTTATGGCAATTTAGTGGGAAGTAGTAGATACCTATCACACATATCAACATGTAAATATTTGCGTGTCCTTCGTTGGGGAGAGTTCAAGCCTCTTTGTGAAGGAGACATTCTATAAATATTTTGGCCATAATTCACAGCTCTTAAGCCGCCATCCCGAGGGGACGACAGCCTCCTAATTAATCCCACGATCGACAGGATATGGGCGATTTGTGGGCTGACCAGAAAGCTGCAGAGCTAAAGCACGCAGCTAAGCGACGATGATGATGACCGCAACGGGCAAAAGTTATGAGTTATGATCTACAGATTCCACTCCAGGGAGAAACAGCAATTATCATTCCAATTTTCACTATTTCAATAGACTATCAACTCATTTTCACAGGTCTACTGGTTGAAAATAGAAGAAAAATTGATGACGACCACAATGGGCAAAAGTTATGAGTTATGACCTACTGATTCCACTCGAGGGAGAAACAGCAAATATCATTCCAATTTTCACTATTTCAATTGACTATCAACTCATTTTCACAGGTCTGCTGATTGAAAAAAGAAAAAATAATGTTGAGTGATCGCCCAGTTTTAAACGCCTTTTCTTCAGCCCAATTGTCATGACTATTAAATTGAGCTTGATTTCTTTGAAATAGGTACAAAAGGAGTCGCTTGTGGATACTCAGCTTAGCCTTTTTTGAATTATTATGACAACTAAATGACAGGGGTGAGTGGTGGTGACAATGCTATACTTTCATACTTTGCTATACAAAATTGAATATCTCATTATCGGTTTTCTACCTGAATGTATAAATACATCAAAACCTGATCACAAATTAGACTTCAAAGATATAAACTTAAAAGCAATTTCAATAAAGAACATAGCTGACAAAGTAAGTTCAAAATTATGAAATGAAACAGGAACCTATTGGTAAGCATAGCTTGGTTTTGTAGGTTCCCAAGAATAAATATAATATGACATTATTTTCATAAATCATCTTAAAGTGTCTTAATAATCACAGTAAAATAGATATAATATAATAACATATTTTCATAAACCGTTTTAAAGTGTGTGAATAAACGAAAGAACAGAATGACAAGATGGAACACAAAGGACAGGAAACTGACATAATAAGATAAGAGACATGACAAAACAATTCATATTATGTAATGAGTCATTGTAATGTTCGCACATTTCAATACATGACACACTAGATTACTGAAATTGGCTTGTGTTTATTTTTTGAAAGTCTTTGTGATTCAAAGTGTGTTTTTAGTTTGCTTGGTTACTCGTTTTGATTTGTGTTGGGCATGCCTCGATCAGCCCCCAATTATTCTTACACAGGTATATGAACATTAATAATAATACATCAATTGAAAGTCATATAAATAAGGAGTTGATCGATGGAAGAATTTGCCTAGGACTATGACCCCAGACTCAACCATGGATATGAATATAGTACCAATGGATACACAACTTCCAACACGAGTCATTCTTCAACAGGTGTCTGTCTAATTTGCGCTATGCCCCCTTAAATAATTGGCCTCTCTGTCCAGGTGGGTGATATATCTAGAGTTGTAAGTAGCTATTAGCCAAGGTGTGAATCACAAGACCTTGTTAACACGACAAGGAAATGGGGGAAATTTACTGACATGCTCTGACGGGACCATCGTAGTTTTAAAATAGAGTTCTTTCGCAAACATGATGGAAGCAAAGACGACAGGAAATTACAGCGATATAGCTCTTCCGTCGTGTTTAGGGAACGAATGCTATCGAAGCCGCGTATGGTCGTGAAAATCAATACGACAGAGAAAATTCTGGTTCGCGAATGCGCAGATTCTTTTTTTCGTTCGCGCTACCGTTGTCTTTGCCTTCCGTCGTCTTTGCGAAAGCGACCTAATGAAAGTTTGCAAAACCTCAGAGTTATACACCATAATCCACTAGCAACTACAATGGGTCATGGTTGACTAAAACAATGAGTATTTAAAGTTTAAACTACAGTCTTGCAAGCATTTAACAAGCTGGCTTAACTTCAAAATTAATTGCTTCCACACATATATATGCCTTCGAGTAAGGATGAGGACATCGACCCCGTGAAGATGGAATCAGAAGAACAAATGACCCAGGTGCAAAAGTCTGCTGCTAGATCATATTATTCATCGGAAAGAGTCATCGTACAATTAATGTCTGCTTAATTAACACCAGGTAAAGTTGTCATCCCTAATGATACGTAACCAATTAAAGAAATTAATCCTCACTTCTGAGAACATTTAAGTCCAAAGGATGATTCGCACAATGTCTGCTTAATTAATTACCACCAGGTAAAGTTGTCATCACTAATGATACGTAACCAATTAAAGAAAATAATCTTCATGCTGTGTCTGCACTTCTGAGAAGCATTTAAGTCCAAAATATAATTGATGCTGTATCTCATACGAGAGATACACCATAAGTTTACATATTGTAAGTTAAGTATAAACATAATCAAAAGATCAAATACTCGGTAAACTCACCATAAGTAAATTTGTCTTTAAGAAATGTGGTATTTTTAAACCTTTTTTCCTAGAGCTATTATACAAGTTAGAAAATACGGAGTAGACCAGAGAAAGAAATTTGTTACAATATTTCATTTATTTGACTCACATACACTGTCGCTCATATAGTTGGAATATTTTTTTTTTTACCCCAATTTATGGAATTATTTTGACAATGATTTATTCCTAATAGATCTAGATAATAGTATACATTCTCAGATTTTATTGAATACTAATTTGCCAGTGTTTGTTTTGCCTGACTACTAAAGCATGTGTATGCTACTATGCTTATCAACTAGGGGACCTACGCCCTTAAGTCATAAATGACAGTAATGAGGATTAATGCCCCACAAAAGGGCGCTAAATAATATAGCATATCGACACAGTTTTGATCCTGGGGCCTCACAGTTATGAGGCCATTGCTTCGTCACTGAACCATGACCGTACGCAGTGGGGGCTAGGGTAGGGGGCAGTTCCAACAAATAAAAAAATAAAAAATAAAATGCAATAAATTATCAATAATTCATTGAATCCCCCCCCCCCCCCCCCCCCGTCCCCAACAGAAACAAATCTTCTGTGTGCCCATGCCTTGAGCCCATGCCTTGAGCAATAATGCATGGTCGTACAGAGACCAAGTTCAAAGCCATTGAGATAGGAAGGGCAATGAACCTGTCAAGTGGTTAAAACTAAGGATATGTATTCCATTAATCCTTCTCTCATAGCCTTGGCCTTATCAAAGCTTTTCGCTTTCAGTCATGGGCATGGACCAATTTTGCCAAATTTATCTAGGGAGGAATTAGATGAGAAATATGTTTTCCCAAAATACTTCTGCAAACACCTACAATGTACCAAAATATTCACTGGCTTAATTCATATTAAGGATTAAAATGTGTGTATCATCACATAGAAGATGTTTGATTTTCTTCACAAGTCTTTTATGCGTGATCATTAAAATTGCTATGTTTAAAAAAATAACTGCAGGCAACACGATGTAATAATTTGAAATACATGAAAAAAGAGCTATTAAGTTGGTTTGGATAATTCAACATACAATTGTTTATATTGTTATTCTTTTGAGATCGCTTCTTAGGTTCTTTGGTTACAAGAACTGCCATGTATTTGCAGTATATTAACAAAACAAAAACAAACCATCAAGCTTTATATATTGTTTTGTTAATTATGACTCTCCTTTAGTGACTAATTCATATCACATTACCCCCCTAACAAAAGGATTAGTCAAATAGTGGTCCATAAACATCCCTAACCACAACATTTTTATGTGACCTTCATATGCTTCACGCATAAAGTATGATATTCATCATCCTAATGAAGGAAAAAACAAAGGAAACTTATTACCTCAGACCATTAAGGTGTTCATATGAAAACCATGATCACATGACATTTAGACGATAGGGCGCTTTATTCTACCGTGTGGTGATAAAGCACATTTACACTGGCAGGATAAGATTCGCCAACAATTGGTCATGATGGATGACCATAGCCGACCTCAACCTCGCAAACCACAGGGGGGCTATGAGCCAGACGCTTTTCTAACCCAGCTCTAATTCAATCCATCCTTGTTCCCCCGTACAGGGGCAATTTTCTTGTGAAATTCTTACGAGATCTGGGCGTCGATCGATCGGATAGGGTGTAAATATGGCAGTGGGTTCTCAGAAAACACCCAAACTAGCACAAAGGCAAGGTGTTAATATGGTGTATACTACAGTATGTCTCAACCAATACAGAAGTATGAATATGATAAAACAAAAGACATTTCTACAAGTTTTGTCTTTTGGCATGCTGAATGGTATTCAATTTAGCCTTCATGCCACAAAATTCAATCTCTGATTTGTATTTTTTTTAGTTACAAATTCTAATATTCACATACAAAATTATTTATGTATGTCCTCTGAAAAGTTGGGATTTTAGATTCTGAATTAATAATGAACCTGACAGTTCCAAAGAGCAATAATATTCACCTTTATATAAATTGATTTCCTCCTCAGTAACATCAATCAAATATTTATTTCTAAAATTCAAACCATTGAAATGTAACTATAACATCATCTCTAATAATTCATACAAAAAAAAACTTTTTGGTTCAATTTGAATTACACAACCTGAAAAATTCATGTGCAACATCAAAACTAGAATCAACGAACAGTAAACAAAATGCTTTCTCAATTCTTATCACTCACTTTACTCACAGATTAAGCTTCAAAATCTCTGAAAAAGTCAAAACACTAGTAAACAAAATTGTTTGTAAGAAAAATTCATATCACTCAATGTACTTACAGACAAAACTATAGAATCTCTAAAGATGGATCTGACAATGCAGGTCATGAAGTTGGCAACACCAATTTTTCCACAAGCACTCAGACTGATATTCCTTTCAAAAATTACCAAAGCATCCAAACCTCGGAGTGCACTCTAATGCTGGGAGACAACGTATGAGATCTTTCTCTCCTCTACAATTGTTTGATGAAACTCAATTTTCTCCCGAGCAGCCAAAAGCAGCTGGGCCTCCTTGAGTAGCAGTGGTGACAGGCAGAAATCGAAGAAGCGTCCAGCGCAACCCTCCAAAGAATTCGTCAGGAATCAAGGAAATTTGTTCTTAGCGCAATCAATTAAGGAAGGGGGACTTTCGGATGAAGATTTGGCCAATCAACAGCTTAATGAAATTATAAGCCCTGGCCGATTTGTCTGAGTCACTCTCCGGGCGTGTGATTGGACAAAGAGGCAGTGTCGGTGGGTCAAGGGATATAAACGATAATCAAAGTAAGCGATTTTAGGAGGCCCCTTGTTTATGTATGCATGCAGGCAAAGAAGTTAAGTTTAAGTTAATTTGCATATAATCAATAACTTTCGTTTCTCTATATATCTATGACAAAACTTTATTTTTGCAAATTAACATGCAGCAGTGAAAAATGAAGAGTGAAAGAACACTAATACTTGTAAGTCACATCATTAACTTGAGAAACAATATCCATGCGCAGTATGAGAGAAAGTTTTATAACTTTAAATAATTGTTAAGCTAATTCTAAAGTAGGAACAATGATACTACAATAAGATGTATGTAAAGGAGACAAAAGTTTTCTTTATAGGCACATGGCCTCTATTTGAAATTTCTTATAGCACAATGATCAATTAGAAACACTGGTCAAGGGAAACAAAAAGAGTGGTCTTTATAGACAGGTATCCCATCGTAAAGTCTGTCATAAAAGCAGGTGTGACAGTACAAGGATCCTTGAAATATATGTAAATGCAATAACTTTGGACAATATTCTTTCCAAGCTCTTTTCAACATCTTGCTCTGAAATAGGCAGTAGGCATGAGTAGGGGAAGCACTTTAAAATAAAAAAATAAAAAAAACATGGTTATTTATATAGCGCCGGTATACGCCAGGTTCTGACGCTCATGGCGCTTTATTGATGACCTAATTAGTATGAATCCTTGAACAAAGATAAAGGGAAACACTATGTGTCAGAGGTGGCAATAATGTCTTACTTATATACGCCTACATTATAACAGGCTTACAGTCATGCTAAAGACACCCTACAACCAAATCTCAAAAGGGCTTCAATCAAATAAAAAATTACGACCCAAAAGCTTGCTTCACATTTATTCGCAGATGTTTTCCTATTGCCTTTGCAAAGGATCTAATGAAGGAATAAAAAATCAAGTGCCCTTGGCTAGTTAATGATACAATTATAAAGAGCTAAACATTAAAACTGGTAGAAGGACAAATCATAAAGGAAAATCTAGAGAGGATCCCCCCCCCCCCCAACACACACACACACACACATACCAGTATTCATATTTTAATGACTGTTACATTAAATTCGATTAACAAATAGTGCAAGACACCATTGTTGTTAAAATGCCCTTAAAAGAATACATCAAAATTCAAACGCCCTGCCTAACTTGATATCTTGATTAGATTGAGAAATAACATTCCAAGAATAACTTATTCATCCATTGCAAAACAGCAGAAAAGCACTACATACCCTTTTGCTTGTGAAATTGCACAGGAAAAAGAAGGGAGGACTTAAAATGTGTAAATTATACTGTATTTGATCTAATACTAATTCTACATCTAGGTTAGATAGTTAACTGCATTTCTTCCTTACAGTTGTTCATTTGATACAATTAAAATCGGGTAAGAAAAAACTTTTATTGCTACAGACCAGTAGATTACCTGATAAATGAAGAGTTCCAGTCATTAACTTATCCGATGGTAAACAAATAAGACAAATTAGTAGAACAGCTATTGACGTAATAGGGGTCGTCAATGATTATAACTAGACCAAATAAAGCACACATTTTAAAAAGATTTAATCCCCTGGCAATTTGAACTCATTTAGTAATGCCAGATGCATCCCTTAAGCAATACGTTCATCCCTTGAATATAGTTCTAATTGACATTCATCTCCCTGTGTAATTAGACCAGCGGAAACACTACTGGCTTAACCTCCATTTCCTCTACAAATAGGGCACAATTCAAAGTGAGACACATCAATTATCTAATCACTATATCATGGTGTGCTTCAAATCAACCTGCGCTACTTCACAAATTGAATTGTTTGAAAGGGGAACTGTAATGCTGGTGAGTGTCGTAACAGTCAGTTCGTCCTTGTTTTCACGAAGTGACGGTAGTGAGGAAAATCGTCACGCAAAGTGAATGCAATTTTTTTTCACTACCGTCACTTCGTGAAAACAGCGACGAGTTGTATGACACTAGCTCCTGCAACAATTGCTCTGGGCCATTAATACCCTAGCACTACGCGAACCCCCGAACTTCAACCCTGGACCTAAAACTACACATAACCCTAACCCTAACCCTAACCCTTAACCCAACTCTCAACAGGCGATATCTTCTGTTCAGAGCCTCAAGGACATTAATTTTGAGTTAAAGATGAAGTTGAGTTCTGGTCATGCGATTGCATTGTGAAAGAAACGGTGTGAAATCGACCAGAAAAGGTTGATCATCTAGCATATAAGAATTTGTGTGTATTGCAAGGTTCTGGAATCATCAAAATGATAAGAGATTTGGCCAAGTCTTGGTAAAGTTACAAACACTGTACACAGAAAGATGTATATGGGACTACACGAACACGTGGCGTAAAAAACCAACCCCCCGAAGTTTTACGAGTTACATGACATATTTAGAATATAAAGGCATTTGAAGAGCCATGCTTTTCAGGGAACATGTCTTATCTGATGTTCTTCCACACTTGCATAATAAGAATGATAACGCTCACAAATTATTTGTCACCTCTTCCCAGAACTCAACCTTCTCTTTAATGCACCTGTGGCTCGAAATAAAATGTTTGTAATTCAATTTAAAACTGAAGCACAGTCAATTTTTCTTTACAAATCCAAAATGAGACCAACACCTTTGTGGCTCTCCACTGACTGATGATAATTATGCAATATAATAGTGCAGCAACATACCGTAATTAACGGTGTATTAACCGCACCTTTTTGCCGCCAAAAAAATTTAAAGTCGGGGGTGCGGTTTATACACGGTACACCCCAAAAAAACAAAAAAACATTTTGATTTATGCCCCTCCACCTGGCGATATGCCTGGCAATGTCTCCCAGCTCAGTAATCAGTGTGTTGACTCACCACTCGGAAACTAGAACAACACTCAAATTTGTCTGTCATCTTGGTTTGAAAGTAATCTTTCTGATAGATTTCAATATCTAGTTGATAAAAATAATTCCTCCAATTTTTCTTCTATTACACGGCGTACCACAAGGTTCTATCCTAGGTCCTCTACTGTTTTTTAAGTCGGCAAAAAAAAAGTCTGCAAAAAAAGGGCAAAAAAGAGGGGTGCGGTTAATACACGAGGGCGGTTTATACAACGTTAATTACAGTAGATATATATGCAAGTACATGCACCTTAATCAAGCCTTTATTATACGCTTCCTCTCTACATAGAAAAGGGCAATCTATTCAAATCCATTGCATAACAATTAGAGCACCTGCATTTCACTCATAGTGCTATGGTTCTCAGGGATACATTACTCACTTCTGACTCTCTGTTGCACAATACCTACTTCCTTCAACAGCCAAAGGAAGAACAAAATGTTGGATAAGCCAGTTAACGGATGTGTAAATGTCAAAGTAGCTGTTTTCAGTACCAAAGGACTCACTTTCATCTTGATTATCTCTGGAAACAATCCCAAAATTGTATGCAGTAACTTCGACCCTTCACATTCTATTCCATTTGTCAAGACACTTCATCATTCATATAAACATTCTTCAATACTGTATCTTTCAAACATTTCGCCCGAGTGGCATTACCTGTAATAAAAGTGTTATTTTATTCTTCCAAGAGAGAGCTTGATCTGCAATACCTAAAGGGGAAGTCCACCCTGATATTAAGTTTGTGTTAAGTAATAGAAGCAGAATATTGAGAGGAACAGGTCAGTGAAAGTTTGATCAGAATCCGATCAAAAATAGGAAAGGTATGACATTTTGAAGTTGTGATCAATCAAACACAAATTGGCAACTCTGTGACATATCTTGCCAGGTCCCCTTCCGTTTTACTTTGTACTATTTTTTTTTAGATATTCACATTTTTGGCTTAAAGGAAATTTCCAATCATACATGCGTCCTAAATTTAATTAGTGCAAATATGCTTTATACGAGCCCTGTTTAAAACAAATCTTTTTCCGTAATCAATAACTTAGAAAATGAAAGTTTATGAAATTTTCTGTACAGAGCGGGTTGGAGAGGACCACTTTCACTTTCTAACGAAAGAAAGAGAACTTTCACACCACTACAGTCTATTGGGGAAAACGAGTATGGTAAAACCGGTCATTCAAAGTTTTTTAACTTTTTTGAGGCACTTCTTGATCATTTTGAAGCGTAATTTTTTTAGGGCTTCAATATTACACCATATCACAGACACTGATAACACGTAGGGCCGTGTATCTCAGATTTAACATTGTTAAACGATCCCTTTAATGGTTGTTTGACAAGGAAAAAAAAAAGATATTCCTACCCATCGTCTGTCACCCATTCATACAGCGACAAACTTAATCAATTACATATACCAACTCTGTACACGTCTGCGGTAGATGCACAGCAGTTGCTTATTAGGGAGACAATTAATAGAAAGGTCTCATGACTTTTGA
This sequence comes from Strongylocentrotus droebachiensis, assembly GCA_035222895.1. NCBI lineage: Eukaryota > Metazoa > Echinodermata > Echinoidea > Camarodonta > Strongylocentrotidae > Strongylocentrotus > Strongylocentrotus droebachiensis. The sequence goes on along the minus strand of JAVYIG010000036.1, from coordinate 678,873 downwards.
ACATCCTGAAAAACAAGTGATGACTTTTTGTTATCTTGCACACAGCAGAATAAAAAAAAATATATAGAAACATTCGCGCAATATGCAACATTTGTAAATATCAGTATCATTGTTATTACTCATCTGAGGTAGATGCAGACTGAGAGCTAGGTTATACTCATTCAAGAGAAAATTAATGCGATAGGTCTTGTGACTTTGGAACAACTTTATAAACATTTTATGAGTTTTATACTTTGTACTCAGTGGCATATTCAGTAAAAGGCACATTAAAATATTCATACTTTGTGCTCTATTATGTAAATATTGTCAGTTATATCATTAATGCTAAATATATTACTCATTGCGGATATAGTATCGAAAATAATATCGCTAGTGATATTCGTTTGTCTCGTCGTGAACTTTTAGATTCCTTATTGACCACATTGCGAGACAAACGAATATCACTAGCGATATTATTTTCGATAGTTATATCATTGTTATCATTTTTCTATTCATGTTTATGAATACAGTAAAATCTTGCATTTTAATTAGGTTTGGTTAATTCTGTGATGAAAATTATATTTCTTTTACTACGATGCTCACCTGACTGGCTATTTAATGACCCTCCCAATAATTGTGACCAAGCCTGAAGCCACTGCTATAAAGTTTAATTTTTAAAATCCAATATTTTGGACATACTCTTAAATCACAATCCTGAATGACAAGTCACTGAAAAATAATGCACTACCGTACGCTAAATGGAAAAGTGAGAAGCTCTAAAACTTACTGCATGTTTATCAAGGAGAGACGCATACAATACAAAAAGCCATGTCTGTTTTTGGCTAAGCCCAAATTTTTTAAACAGTCTGGAACTTTCAGCTCTCCCCAGTATGATAAAAAAAACTTTGTGCACCTCATTAGAGAAGGTCACCTGACTAGTTAGGGACCATCGTCGTCATCCTCGTGGCAGCAACAGACACCTGTGGCTAGTTGCCGCCCATTAGAGAGACGTGGACCATGCTTCCTGCAGGATCTAGGTTCAATTCCTGTTTACAAATCAAAGCCGGCCCCGTTCTCCGCTGTCCCACCAGACACACACACGCAGCACGCAAGGAGAAGGTGACGATTGCTGGGGGTCATCTTTTGTTTCAGACTAGGTCAGCTGGGACTCTGGGATTTAGGTCACATCTGACCTTGAATAATTAAGTTTCTATATTCTAGGATGTCTAATTTATCGCTTTTGTTCTGCTCCATTTCATTTACTCCTCGAGCCCTCTCGTGCATCCCATTGCCCTAATTTGATGTTTTCCTTTCTTTCTTGATGGTTATTATTTATTTAATCATTCTCTCAATGCTGTAACATTTGTTTATTATTTAAATCACCCAAGTTTTATATCTCAAATTATGTATTGACATGTCTAGGGAATCGGCGAATCTAGTTCCCAAGAATGAAAGCTGAACATACCATTGTGGATAAAAACTACCACCGAATATAAATTGCATGCAGAATCTCTTTTATGTATTCTAAGTTTAAAGGTAAAGACAAGTTATGGTCATGCGATTGCATTGTGAAAGAAACGTTGTGGAACCGATCGGAAAAGGCTGATCGTCTAGCATATAAGTAATGGTTGTGTACTGCAAGGTTCTGGAATCATCAAAATGATAAGAAATTTGGCCTAGTCTTCGTAAAAAACAAGCACTGTACACAGAAAGATTTATATGGGACTTTATGCACACGTGTGCGACACGTGCGTTTATCTCTCACAGACCAATAGATAAACTAATTTACCAAATATATCAATTAGTAGGCGGTTTCCCGTCAAAATTGTTATCATCATGTATTAGTCAAAACATATTCTTTCACATGATTAGTAATTAAGAGCTTCCATTTCATTTTTTGAAATTGGGGCGTTTCCAATACTGGTCTTTACCTTTAACCATAGATTATTTTATGTACTAAGGGGAAATTTCTGCAATTCATTTTACTTGGTACAAAAGCAAAGAATCTACACATAGTCATCACATACCTGTAAAAAGTGCCCTATATAATGATTAAAAAAAAAAAAAATCTCTTCTTCTCCCATGCAGAACTAGAATGCACTGCACAATCAGAATACTATAAACCACACCCTACATCAAACATTGTTCCAAATGAATTCCATGTGAATCCATTTTTTCTAGGGTATGGTTGTTTCCCTCATACAAGAAGGAAGAGAACTTTTCCCACTCTTCTTACCTTATTCCTAAAACAGATTTGTTAATGTTATATAATAACATACTACTACTACTACTGATAATAATAATATGTCTAGTTTACCCAGGATAGCCTCATCTGTATCAATAGTGTTCTCCCTGAGGGCCCTGCACGCATATTATCCAAACAAATATTGCACAATGCTTTCTTATTCTCATTATACTGCACATGAGAGCTGTTTATGACTTTTTAATTAGTATATCTACCTCCTGTAAGGATGTGGTTATGAGTTTACAACCACCAAAAACACCTCCAATAAATCTTATCCGCTAGTCATCAGAAGGAGTCGAATTTGTAATGCTTCAATAAGCTTTATTGGTCTTCTGACTTAATAAGGAAAAAATTCTATGGCAAAGTATATTCAAAATGTCAAATCCCAACATCACTATTCATTAAAATTGATTAAATTGTACATCTTGACCACAGAATTACTTTCCTACGTAAAAGTGAAACCACCTGCTTTATACTGCATGTGCAGGTGGTTACTATTAATACTTTTAACATCAAAACAACATAGGAAAATCCAAGCCTTTTATTAAAGAGAAGAGCATACACGCAACGTTGCATCAGCGATTCCGACCGCATCCCCCACAACTATCCGTGATAACCATCACTTATGTCTAACACACCTACAACCTTTACCTTCCCCACTTTACACGGGACGAAAAAGCGGAACACTTCCTCCACGAAAGTGACAGGTCCCCCAAAAAAGGCCTTGCCCAACATGTTTATGTTCTTGTACATATTTTATGTCAATGAACCCCCTGGAATTTTCGAGTCAATTTCCTCCCGACCCTCCCCGACCCTCCTCTTGCGCTCTAGTCCGAGTGGGAGACAAAGTAAATTGCATGATTCCTGCGTGAGGGTGTGGAAGCCTCGATCATCTCTCATAGCAAAGTACCCCTTCCTTCACTGCCTCTAATCATCCATAGCTTGTTGTAAAGCACAGACCAAGTGGATTGCATATAAGGCTTCTTGTTCGGGTGTGGACAGCTCTTACTGTGCTTCATAAAACTTAATTACAAAGAACTGTTATCTTGAGGGATTAATTCTGGAGTTTTACTGAGTGATCGAGAAGGCACAAAAAGGCCTATTTTTTTAATCTGTCCTCTAAAACTCCACTTGATGATCTTGATAGAAATGTCAATCATTTTTTATCAATCAAATTTTCAACAAAAAAAATTGTTTAATTTATCAAAACAAAAACTAATGTGCAATAAAATAGTATTACTGCACCCGATTGTATTCTGGATTTCTCTGTAAACACATCCATTTGCATGATACAACAAATACTGCATAGATGATCTTGATCAAAATTAAATTTACATGTTCTTGCTTACGAATATTTACTCTATTTCATTAAATTGAAATGCATGTAAATATCTTTAAGGTAGAATTTTTCCTTTGTAAAATTTGTATGATAAACTCATTGTGTACCTTTCTATATACATATTTCTTTTTAAGAAGAGGATTGTTTCAGATAAAAGTTTTAGTACAAAACATAACTTCCTCCTGCCCTCTTTCTATCCAAATCGATGTCCACAAAACGTAAAGATCATTTCTCATAACGTAAGATTACTTCAAATTGGAAGTGCTAAGGGTATGCCATTACCAGTTGTAGTTTGACAAAACCTGGGGCTATTCCGCTGCTATTTTCAATGACCTTTAAATACTCCCATCTCTAGCTTTCATCACTGATTTCACACAGCTGTATTGTATACCCTTTCTTAATCATGTCTAATTGCATACCTGTAATCATGCTAGAAACTTTTCCCCCTTTTCAACATTTTGTTCTTTCAATTTTCCAATTTTTAACATATTTATACCTTAAACCATTGATATATCTTAAAGTTCATAGTTAATTTTATGTAAATCAAAAACACATTATATTCTAAGCAATAGAATTCAGTGTTAAAACTACATTGTTGTTGTTTAAAAGAGCTATGAGCTCTTGAAAAATAATGTGTGAAAGGGGAACTATAAAGGGGGCATTATCACATACTATGTTTTAGAGCTCGTCTTGTGTTAGCATGATCACAACGTCTTCTTTTTTTTCTTTTTAATGCTAGCACTGTTGATTATTACTTATGCAAAAATAAGTAATTTCTCCTATACGGCTATATCATGTGATCAGTCTGTCTCCCCTTATATGTTTGTACTTCTCCCTTGCTACTTCTCTCTCAGTATTCAAGCAATTAATTCATGTCTCATGAGAGTTTATAAAATATTGAAATAAGTGGCTGTTACATGCTTGAATGATATATAATCTTTATTATTACTATTTTTATTCTATCCATCTCCTTTTTTCTCCTTTTTTCAAATATAAACAATAGAGTCAATTTGTATCAATGTAAATATGAGCTTACTAGAACAACTTAAATATTGACTTGGAATATGAAAAGATAGATTAACCCTATACACAAAGAAACAACACACAGACATGCCCCATTGACAGATTAATCAGCTAAAACAGGATCGCATTCTTCTTACCCCAATAACGCGGGAGGGAAACATTAATTACAGTCAATTATTCGAAGGATTGTCGCACAAACTCCAGGAGCCAGCATCGTCTCGGAGAAGGGAACTTGGGCTTCCAATCTAGGGCTTGTATCTGTGTTCAAAGAAATAATTTCATAATGCCCTGGATCCAAGAATGTCACTCATTATGTGATAAGCTGTTTGACTTGTCTTTCATAAAGATTAGCTCTGTGGCTATGGAGATATTGTTTTATCCTTTGAGGTAGCTGAATATGACCTGCATTTACACGTACTGTACATGCAAGAGAACAAGGGACATTTATGCAGTATGTGTAATAGACACTCACCCAAAAGAGATTTAATATTCTAAATTTTAAAGTATAATCATGTGACGATTTTCAAATAGGAACAAAAGAAGTTAAATTCATTATGAACGTATTTTCAAATTGCTCTTGAAGTTTCAAAAAGGTTTTAAAAGGAGAAATTTGTCTTTGGATGCCTTTTCTTTTTTGTTGCCTGTTTTGCAAAAGTGGGTGAACAACTTGCTTTTCTCGTGCAACCTAGTTCTCATCTGCAGAGTGTTCAATTATATGTGTTCAATTATATATGAACAAACAGTTAGGGAATATTTATAAAGCCAAAGTTATGACCACATATTTAATGACTTGAGGCATTTCTTCTAGGAAAGAAATCTGCACGAAAACGGCAGCAAGTGGGAGTTTGTTTGATTCCAAATCAGGAAATGATTTGAGACAGTACGATTGGTCAACTGGACTACACACTTCCCAGTACACATAGTCTGCTATACAGACTTTGATAAACATGGAATCAATCAGTATGAGCACGATGGAATGACGAAGGAAATATTTTGTCACTACATTTATAAGCAAGTATGAACCCTTCCACTTGGTTGTTAGACACAAACTACCTCCCTCTCCCATTAGAACTTAATTAATAACTCACATTTACATTTTTCCTCATAATCCTCGAAAAATCTGAGTTATAAAAAGTATTCTTAAGATCATACAATAATCACTGATGTTGTCACCACATTATATTCTCAAATCAATTTGTCTATTTTCCTATTGAATAACAGGTGTATTATAAAGGCTTGTTTAATTTGGATATGAGTGACAATATCTTTTTAAATATTTGTTTAATAATAATGTGTTGTGGTATAGTGGATAAGTCTCCTGACTGTGAACCACAAGGTACAGGGTTCAAATCCTGCCGTGGCACTAATGTCTTAAAGGCAAGATATTACGGTAATCTACCTTTGCCACACTCGACCCCAGTGTATTAAGTAGGTACCAAGTACATTTGTAGGATTCATTCCTTGAATGCACTACGGTTGCTGGAGCTAAAGCCGGGATAATAATATCCAAAGTCCTTTGGAACCTCATAGAGACATTATATCATGTGATATTTGCTATACAAAAACTGTTTATGACTATGGTACCCAGCATACAGACTGTGGCATACCTCAGAATTTGAGTCAAGTCTGAAACATTTAATTATAATGAGCTAACCACAGTTGAAGAGTTATGATTGATTAAGGTTGACAGATTAATCAGGAAAATTGGCACATACTTAACGAGAGGAAATGCCACCCACAAACATGACACACCCCACAGTTCAATGAGTATCGTATCGGCCTTCATGTGTATGTTCCAATGCTTCTATGTTACAAAACTTGCCTCCTGGATATTTTATGGGAATTCACGCATAAAAAGACATTTTGAATGTATCTTTAGTTATTACAATTAAAACCTGCTTAATAGTAACCACCTGTATAAAAAGACCACCTGTCTACCGTAATACATTTTTGTTTGCCTTGTAAAATGTTTCTCGTTGAAACATGTCCTAAAGAAACCTTACTTAAAGACAACAAAGACCCCTTTTCTTTTCTCCCAAGTGGTGTTCATATACAGATTTTCACTGTATCTGCGTGCATAGTATATCCCTTACAGAAACTTTAGCTTTATGTTCGCAAAACTTGCTCGTAATCTCACAACAAACTTGCTGCAAGCTTGCAGGCAAAGAGATGTGCCTGCAAGCTTGCAGGAGCGCAATCTAAAGTCCTTGCAATCATGCAGGCCGACAGTGTATGCCCTGCAAGCTTGCAGGGGCACAAACTAAAGCTCTTGCAAGCTTGCAGGCAAAGAGGATATATATAACCTGTGCTGGTATGCAAGTAAAAACATAGTGGAAATGGCCTTCTAACTAATGAAAGCCTATATTCTCCTTTAAAGGGACTATGTCCCTTTTGCAGGCCAAAAAAATGAAAAGGTTAATTTCCAATGGCATTTGAAAGATAATACTAATTTAGAAATCTCCTTAAAAAAATGGGGCTTGAAAATGTCTTTAAGTGGGAAAATAACGACTATTAGTTGTCAAATCGACTTTAGGGCTATAGAGCCCAAAAGTAATAGTCTTGATTTTCAGACAATTTTACCGAATGGTCATACGTTTTATTCTGCACAAAGATTCAATCAGTTTAATCTTGGCCATCACAAGAAGTGGGTTATTGATGTAGACAAATGCTCATGTACCCTTTACAAATCTTTTCATGTATGTTATTACCAAAGAAGAAAAAAAAGCCAGTCAGTCACTCAATAGTGTCTGACAGTGAAGTCTAGCAAGTAAACGGGTTTCCTTGAATAATTTGAATATGAGGACACTGCTAAAGTTTAAATTTCACAGATAGGACATACATGACATATTCATAATTCCTGCAAAGTTCTACAGAATTTGAGGTTGGCTGCAAAAGGGACATAGTACCTTTAAATAGCAACTATGAAATAGGATTATTTGAATCAAAGGGCGAATCCAAAGAATTTGAGCACAAACAAATAAACTAATTAACTTCATAAGAGATAAGAATATTAAGCAGATGCCTTTGTGAGGATCGTGACATCAATAAGAAAAGTTGCGATCCGAGTCTGAACCTTTAGACTACATTAGAATACGCCTGGACCCACAACAAACTTGTCAACTTTTCACACATTTAACAACATCAAAAGCAGCAAAGGTGTGCACTGAACACGCTTTCAACAGTGCAAATCACAGATAATTTATTAATAATTTTTGTTACCGACATACTTGTTCTATTTGCGTCACAAGATATATTTTGGAAGTAGATCTGTGACCAGCTGTCTGGTGCAAAAGGGCAGTCAGAGTATTCTGTTACAATCTTGCCAGCCATATGCCACCTCTATAAGAAGTCCACCAATGTCTTATACCGTCTAGACTCTTTCTTCAAAATATGATTAATATTTTGATGTTCAATACATTAGAAACGTCTAGAAATCTTTAAAAAATGGCCAAATGGGGGGGGGGGGGTATACACAACAGTATGATTGTACACAAATATGGTAGATTTGATGGTTTGACACTGGGAGATGGAAATGCATTCCGTTCCTCATCCACCATTGATTGTCCGTAGGCTGCAATATGTAATAAATAATAATAAAAACGTTACTTATAAGCGCTTACCACCGAAGTCTCTAAGCACTGTAATAGGGAAATGCTATTTCCATAGCAATGGGAATGAAAAAAGGAGCAAAATGTAATACTTGTAGGAATAAAAATATCACTATAATAATGCAAAATAATAACAACTTTTCCAAAAAACAAAATGATGAAGCAATGCACAATATGGATAAAGTAAATGTCAACTCAGATCCCTATTATCATAACAAAAGCAAAATAATGTTCACATAAACCTTTCTTTTTCTAACTATTGATCACTGTCACAATTCATCAATTGAAGGTATATGGAGCAAAAAAACTTAGTTTGTTAACTCAGTGTGACAACAAAGAGAGTTTTAGGACTATTTTGAAAGAAAAAAAGTTGTGAATGATTCACGTTATTAGACGATGATTATAAATGATGTATGGAATGGTTTCTAATCCTAAAAAATTTCATTAAAAGAATCAAAAACTCTACCTACCTCTCCTTATCTCTACTGCTCCAGGCATTTTTGTTTTCCTTCTTCTACAAAACTTTCCAAAGAAACATAAGTACCGGTACACAAAAGTACAACAATGCCAGAAATCCAGTTATGATCCGCAAATTAGAACCATGTTCCGTGCTCAACCTGGCTGTTGCATCCGTTTGAGTCAAATCAAATATCACCAGGAATTTTTCAGCCAAAAAGACTTCATGGCCACACAGGAAACTTGTTAAGGCATAACGGTGTGCTCAAGTTCAGAAAGTATCGCCAGGCATGAGCGTTGACATCAGCACCAAAACAATAACCCCTTAAAGGGCTCCTTCTAGCTGTCCTTTGCCTTAATAAACAAAACTTGTCAATCTGCGGGCCAGTAAGATGATTTTATAATGAGCAGCTTATCACTTGTTAAGGCATACATTACATTGAAGTTAAGAATGTATCATGCACTTGTAAACAAGAGTTGATATCAACGGCAAACCAATAACTCCAGATAACTTTACACTTTACAGGGCTCCCTCTTTAGTCCTCCTTCACCTACACCAAGAACTTTTTTTTTGCTCTTTGCAGGTCCAGTAATTACTTTTGGAACGTGCCACTCATATACGCTGGTACCAGAAGTTGATATAGAGCTCTGGAAAATGCACCTTCAGCTTACGAGAGATGACAATGTAATCTCTCTCGGGTTGAGCTTGAATGGTGAAAGGGAGGGGGAAGGGTGAGGGGGAGGGAGAACGGGTAGCGTCCTCACTTATGATGACCCCAGGAAGGTCTGGTACTTTGGTTGGGATATGATCTCCCTCTCCGCTGAGGAAACCTCCATGACTCAACTCTAGGGGTAAGGTAATACCCCTCAAAGTATCACGTCTCTCAACCTCATCCCCATTTATCACTCTCGCCTTGTCTTTTCCTGTTCCTATTAACTTTCTTGGAAGAAAGCAACCTCAAATATAATAGAAACTCTCCTAAAAGGACCTGCTCTGAATACAAATTGATCTCACCAGCTATCCTGTCTTTTACTTGCATCCTCCCAGTGATCTGTTACGATAACAGAGAGGATAGACTCTCTTTGTGGATGTTCTGCAATGTAAACTCTAAAATTACAGGTTTATCTGATGCAATCTTGCTTAGCTCAAAACAATAATGGAGAAGTAGATACATGTATACTTGCTAAAATGGCTGATATTATCACACATTTGACATTACGCACAGGTAGAAAAATGAAATATGAGAAATATAAGAAATATGAGAAATATCATAAGCTCAAATGTTGTTGCACACACACGAAAAATTCATTTCATAAATCACAAAGACGCCAACCAATGAATATGGTTTTATAAGTCAACTCAGTAAAACATTTATCCAGTATCCTTTAAACAGGTCATACCCAATGAATTATTAAAAAAAACTTTCACCAATCCTTTATCATGAAAGTCGCAATATTGATCTATGCCCCGCAATATTTACCAATTATCAACAAAACCACAGGTTTTTAATTGGTTGTAAAATTTTACGAGATAGCACTGCACTAATGAGAAAGGTGACAAGTACTTTGTGACTTCTATGAAATTGTAATCTTTAAATAATGAAACAAAACATTTAAGATATTTTGAATGGAATTGTATTTCTTCACTATCTAGTGGCTCTGTATGCAAAGCCAATAAGCTAGGCCTGAGCATGCACCTTGCATTGGTTTTGGGGATAACAAAATTGTAGCAAAATCACGAAGTCGCAAATAAAAAAAAGTATGACAAGAAGAAGCTGAAAATTATCACTTATATTAATTTAGTTCCTACCTTTCATGTTTCGTTTCTTCCCTAACATCCACTTTTTAGTCCACGAAGTTCCCACATACTTCATCATCTTGTTCTCCTCATTCAGCAAGCACAATGAAATGGAATGATGAAATTGAACTATTCCATCAAATGCACACAAGATTGACACAACGAGATGAGGATTGGATCAACTTGAGACAACTAGCGGATTCTCATGACTTTCCTTTGCCTGTAATATGAATCTTCTGTGGCTGTGTATCAAGGAAGGATGCCCATATCTCCAGCTCAAATTTCTAAATATCTGCTACTGTTGATGAACTTGATGTTCAATAAAGAACGGCTCTTTGACATCTACAGCATTTTAGATTAAAGTAAGAAGTATCACCAGCCCCAGTTTCACATTATCCGCTACTGTTATTGTTGAATAAAAAACAATGCTTTGACATCCACAGTTATCAAGATAAGTAAGAATACCTGTCACTGTTATTGCTAAATAAAGAACAAGTCTATAACATCCAGAGCACTTGAGATAAGCAAACAATCAAAGAATAAGACTACGCTGAGAATAATCGTAGGATGAGTCAGTGTTTAGAGGGCTTCTCCTATAAAGAAAGCTGGATCGTATCTAAAAGTAGCTTCTGGAAACCTTAGTAATGCACTTCAGCATTCTTTGGAGCTGGAAGCTTTGTAAGTTCTAATGAAACCCTACCCCGAAGATGAGTCTTACGATGCAAGAAGTTGACAAAAGTGAGACAAACTTACAGAAAGAAAAAAAATCAGAAATCTGTAGTAAAAGGGACAAGTTCCAGGCACCCAAAATAGCATGGTTGATTTGATTTGTGAACCACAAAGTTTGGTACGCGTTTCCCTTAGTCACAACTTCGTGCTAGGAAACAACTGACAACATATCTTAGGGATTCCATAACCTGCTTCACGGCAGCCAGCGTAAACTTTTAACACCATGAAGTGACAATGCATCTAAAGCATGACATCCAACTTCAAGTTTATAGTGTAAATGTACTTTTTGCACTGTTCACTAGAAACCCACATTAGACAATTAATAACAAACAATTAAAGCACTATTTACACCAGCATATTTCAACATTTCTAAGAAAATGACCAGATTCATGTGAGGACGTCATAAACATATAGCACTTCTGTGAAGTTGAACCAACCACTCCTGTAACAGCACAAATGCACTTTAAGCACCATAAAAGTTTATCTCAAATGGTCAAGATCATAGAGCGTATCAAGACTGAAAATGGGTCATTTTGCCCCAAATTGTGTTGTTCAAAGCAATTCCTTCCATCAATTGGTAACTTTTATTTTTTTCAAAAATTGAATGTGAGGCAAAGCAACCAAACTTTAAAAAAGAGCTCTGGTTGAAAATTAATACAAATCTCTTTTTGATATTGCAAATGCAGAAGAAGCACAGGTAGACAAAGATGCGAGTTTTTCACTGGTTTACCATATCTTTGCTCTAAAAGTGTAAAAGCTTGCTTACCTTCAAATACACACTCCTTGAAAGCTTGTTCCTACATCATAAAAGTTGTTATTATACAATTCTAATTCATGTCTTTTCTTGCATCTCATGGGTCCAATCATTAGAAACCAAACAAACATCTATACATGGCTGCAGGTAATCTGATAATTGCTCTCTGATGCATTAATTCTGGTTGAATCTTTACAAGTGACACTAACAGGGTACATTCTCTGCCCGGAAGAAAGGCTTAATGGTTTGCTTTTTTTATCCATCAATAGGTTTTTAGTCTGTCACTGGGTTGTCTTTTCTCTCCATCACATAAATAGCAACCATTGCTGGGTTTTTTATGCTGGTTCGAAATACAAATGGGCCTGTGTTTAAACAGGTGAAACATTTTCAAGGTGGCTTTAAAAGCAGAGGTACATTCTCTACCAGAAGAATGGTTCACCTCTTCTTCATCAATGGGTTTGCCGTTTTAGCCTGTCAATGCGATTCAAAGTACCATTGCTGATTGTTCGATGGTGGCTCAAAGATGCATCTACTTGTAAGGGTATCAGCTCCTCAGAGTTTTGAGTTTTGTCTTTTAGCTGGGCAAAGAGTTTTCAGAGTGGTTTTAAAAGCAGGTGTAAATTTTTTGCGGGAAGAAATGGGTTCCCTCTTTTTTTAAAGTCCGTCGATGGTCTGTTCGTGGTGGCTCAAAGATACCTCTGCATGTAAGTGTATCAGCTCCTTCAAGTTTTGAATTTTGTCTTCTGTCTTGAGTAAAGAGTCTTTGGAGTGGTTTTCAAATGCAGGAGTACATTTTTTTTAGTCTGTCCATGGAATTCAAAGTAACTTTGCTGGTTGTTAAGTGGTTGCTCAAAGATGCCTCTGCCTTAAGTGTATCAGCTCCTTTTCCAGCTAGGGAAAGAGTTTGAGAGTGGCTTTAAAAGCAGGAAGTCAATATTGTATGTTCACAGGTATCTAACAACTTGTTCAAGATCTCTTGCGGTCTTTAAAAAGTTTGCATTACATCTCAATAGGGGTCAACAATCTATTGACATAAACCAGTGACAAGCTCTTTACTACCATTGTAGGACACTTTCTTACTAGGGGTGAACAATTACACCCCATTCCTGAGTATCTAAACCCTTAGGGCATGTTTAATTATTCAAAGAGTTGATAGGTTAATTGGGGTTTGCTTTTACTATAGTCTGAACAAAAGACATGTAGTTTTAAACTAATTTAATACTGGTGGAATTATTGTCTAATATTTACATTAAAAGAAAACAATTAAAACAGGCTATACAATTTTCAAATGGAATGTATGGCAACATCAATTTATCATTTGTCTATAAAAAGGGTCATTGCATGGGTGGGATATGTCATTGGCAAACTATCATCACTACACATCAGTACAAAAACTGTTCCATTTGAACTTAGTAGAAAAACTTAATTTAGTATTTAAATCCTTGTGTAGCACCTTATCACATGCGACATGAACTAGAGCATTAATGCAGGCACATACAAAATAAGAGTACAATAAAGTATGGTATATCAGGAACTTTTTTAAAAAGTTACAAAGATCATCAAGACCAATGACTGTTTTTTTTTTTTTTTTTTTTTTTTGAAGCAGCGTCAACAAAAGCAAAAGTGCAAGGTAGGGGAGGAATCCCAGCATTGATGAGTGACCAACTGATAATGCTTGTCTATTGATGAACGCTTTGTAAGTCAACTGTCAACTTTGGACACAAGGGACCTCCACTGAATTACCATCACTTCACTTTGCAGAATGCAGTCATCTATAAAATCCTTTGTTGGTTTCTATGAGCTGTAACAGGGCCCCTAAAGCAATAGTACAGTTTGATAAACGTATTAATTGGATGGCTGCTATCCAGCTACCTGTGTCCTCTTTTGTTCCATTTATTGATGATGGGATGAACCTATTTGAGGAGGGGGTTGTACTTCTGCAACTGTCAACAGTTACTCTTGAAGCTCCCACAGATAAGAGTCATTACGTAGGAAGTAGGTGTCATCATTTCCATTCATGAAACTTTGATAGTTTTATAAGTGTCCTAATATAGCAAATGTCACAACTTGAGGGAGTAAAATATTATATACAATATCAAACTTCCTCTTACAAATGACGAATTGGGATTGTGAGTAGAAATGCATAGCTTCAATTAAAAATGAATAAAAGAAAAAAAGGAAATGGCTAAGGTCATATTGGACTTAGAACATACAGTAATAGACAAACTCTCAAGTCTGAATATGTGTTGATCTCCAGAAATTGATCTTTGTGATGACAAGGAATTACTTTCTCCTTCTTGTTTAACAAATAATGCATAATTATCTTTTGTAAATCTGAGAATGATAGTTAGTGATAGTGATAGTTATTTTACCTGACAGCTAAGAAAGCAATAAATGCTTGTTAGTAAGCAACCAGGAGACCGACGGCTTAAGGTCCTCTCCGAAGGACCAGGTAATGAGGATTAATGCCTTACCAAAGGGCACTAGCGCATCGACTTGGTTTCGAACCCGGGTCACCGGATAACGAGACCACTGCTCTACCGACTGAGCTATCGCGTGTCCTAGTTAAAGTTAAACTTAAAGAAACTGTTAAAAAGGAAACACTTTCGGAAGGTTAAAGGTGAAGCAGAAACCACAATCAATAGGCTTACAAACTTTGATCGATTGCAAGTTCTGCATGGTTTAAAACCATCAAGCCTATCAAGACAAACAACTGGGAGTGAAAGGGTTTACATGGTTGGATATTTGTTACAAGAAGAGTACTACTAATTGACGAGTAGCAAGAAAACAATACAGCATTCTTTGGCTTGATGTAATCCAACTACAGATTACCTTAAATAAGTAATTGTCCTTGGGAAAGGGGCAATATTCAACAGGGGTGGGGTGGTAATTTCTTTGGGGTAAATAGTCAAGGGGGTAATTGTCCTGAAAAAGAAACAGAACTTGGTAAATTTAACAAATAATAATTTAAAAAATATAAAATGTCACTTTAATCCTCATACATTCAGTGTAGAAGCCTTTAATTTCTTTGGGAATCTACATTTACCATTAAGTCATTCTCTGGATCATTTCTTAGTTTTTGGGCTACGGAAACAAAATAGGAGGGGAGTGGGGGAAGGTGTCTCAACAAATTATGACAAGAAAGTCAAAAGGGGAGGGAAGATGTTCTCAATTAAGCCAGACCGTCTGCGGCCGCCATGAAAGTTCAAGTACCTGCAGGCTCGAATGAATCATGATTAGTGGAGAGTCTGACAGGGGACTGCTGAAGTTCCCTCTATGACTGTACTGTCACGTTGAGGTTATGGATGACTAGTTAAGCAATAGAGGGCAGCAGAGCTCTTGCAGTGTAATCAACTCATTGAGTAGGACAAGGACACCAAGAAGGATGAAGAGAATGTTTCATTTATCATCAAATGAAAAGTTGCAAGGGATAATTTTAAGATACCCTGGGCAGTTAGTTACACAAAGTTACCATCAGGTGGAAGTGAAGTGGGGTGGGGAGGGGAGTGGGAGCACAGTAGGACAATTTCGTTTTGACCATAGGGATAAGGATAAATTGTGTTTAGAGTTAGGGTTACATATGTGTTAGTTTAAGAAATTATGTATGGGGTACAAGTTGCATGAGGATGTGTTCTTTCTTTATACATTTAACAAAGAACATAACCATGGGACAAAGGTAAAGAGTAGGAATAATTAGGCCCTCTAGAATGGGGAAACATGTAAGCGCTATACAAGTACAACGCTCTTATTACCTAAATTCTTATATTGAACAAATATCATGCACAATTTATCATATTGCATGAAACTTCCCCAAAAATGGAATAATATATCTTTTTAGAATGTTTGGAAAATACAATCTCAATGTATATTATATCTCCCCTTCTTTCACTCTCTCTCTCTCTCTCTCTCTCTCTCTCTCTCTCTCTCTCTCTCCCTCCTCCCCCTCTCTCTCTCTCTCTCTCTTCTCTATGTTTCTCTCTCTCTCTCTCTCGGTTTCTCTCTCTCTCTCTCTCTCTCTCTCTCTCTCTCTCTCTCTCTCTCTCACTCTCTCTCTCTCTCTTGATTTCTCTCTCTCTCTCTCTTTTGGTATCAACTGTTGTTCTTTTCTGTATCTCTCTTTTTCCTCTCTCCCTACCTCCCCCCCCCCCCCCCCCCTCCTGCTCTCCCTCCCTCCCCAATTCCCTCATCAAAAAACTGCAGCATCATACCCCTCTGCCCGTACAAACATTATTACATCTGATAAATATTTTCTAGGAGGAGAAAAGGGGTTGCTTAAAAACTCTCCCTTCTTATCTCTATCTTATATCACCTTGTTGGAAAATCTCATTACACTAGAGGTACCAGTTTCTTTTCCTGTGAGGAACTAGTCCACGTTTCTATCACATTATCACTTGCATATCATCCACATGTCTAAGTCTTAATCTGCGACCTGGATATACACATGTTTTTCTGTGATAACATTTTGAAAGCTAACCAACATTTAGAATCTTCCAAAAGTAGTATCTATTAATAAAGTCTTAAAGGGGACCAGTCACTCATTTGTGTATTTGATATGCAAAAAATGAAATCCTCCTATATATATCAGACATTCATGTCGTTGAAAATTGAAGCACATCAAGAGAAAAGGGAATTATGTTAGAAGGTCTGCACTGTATTAAATGCTTTAATTACATTTTTTCAAATATTTTATATTGGTATTTAGTTATAATATGATTCTCTGAATAATTACTTTTCATTGACATCATTAATTTGATTGTACCTGTATCTGTTTAGAAAAAGACAAATGTTTGGGGTAGTTGCCCTGCCACTACTGAATATAATGACATAGATCTATCAATATTTTTTTTATTAATGACAAACTTTGATAATTAAACTACACATATGGCAAAACAATTTATCTGTTTAGAAATATCAGATTAAGATGAGGACACGTCCTTAAACACTAGTCTCTTCTGATACGGACACTCAGACAAAAGAGACATATTGTGTGTTGAGAGCCAGAAGGGCATTAACTCTGTATAAAACTGAAAGAGTTAACCTCCTTTTGGCTATCAACGGGTTATGCCTCAGGAAGTGGAAAGCTAGCTCAAGATAAAATCCAGAGTTTGTCTAGAATGCGAGCTCTAAGCCACAAGACTATACACTGCGGCCGCCCGAGTCTCCTTCACGTTGCAGTAATTGATATCAATCATGAACCAGGACATACATGTCTTGTGTAAGTTGGTCATCTTAAGGAAGAGATTAATTACTCCTCTAAGAAGGGGGGCTGCTTTGGGCGGGGTGGGGTGCGGATTAAGTGTAAAAATAGGTGCCAATTAGTTACCCACTCCATGACTGATGCACGTGGCTTCTATTGTTTATCTAAATATTTCCTTTGATATATTTGTAGGCATGTGAATAGTAAATACAGATATAGTAATGGCTTTGAATGGTCTGTCTTAATCTCGGACTGTCTTACACAAGAAACAGATCCACACTTTCTTTTCAGATTATTGAGAGCTACATTTGCATTAGTGTATCTTGTGAGAGGGAGGGGTGTGAATAAAAACAAATCAACTCAAACTTATAATGAGGGTACCTATGTTATGTTTTAGATTTGGAAATAATATAACAAACTTGTACGAAGGGAGAGAATGTTGGGGCAAATGAATTAATAACTAGAAATTACTGTAGAAGTACTTGAAAAAGCTGAGCAAATAGGCCTAGTATTTGTAAGCCTAACTGGTAATACTTAGTAGTAGTAGTAGTAGAAGTAGAAGTAGTAGTAGTAGTAGTAGTAGTAGCAGTAGCAGTAGCAGTAGCAGTAGCAGTGACAGTGGCAGTTGCTGTAGCAGTATCAGAAGCATTAAAAGTATTAAACAGAAACAGTAGCTGCAGTTAGTAGTAGTAGTAGTAGAAGTAGAAGTAGCAGCATCAGTAGTAGCGGTACTAGTAATTGTGTTTAGCAGCAGCAGCAACTAACAAAATATCAAATGAGCTTAAAAATAATCCAAATAAAAAGAAAACATGAACAAATATTACATGATAAGATAACAACAAGGATGATAAAGATGATGGTAATGATTGAGGATTATATCTGTAATGATGATGATGAAGATAAGATTAAGATGACTATGATGAATGGATTTTCAGGAAGATAAAGATAATGATGATGATGATGACTATGATAAATATGATGATGATGATGATGATGATGATGATGATGATGACGGAGAAGATGAAACCAAATCTCACCTTTGCCTTGAACCTGGTACACATGGCTCCTGCTGAAGTCAAACTGAGGCATCTGTAGTTTATCTTGGAGGAGAGGCAGGAGCATGGATACTGTCATTTCATTGGTTACTTTGAGGGCCTTTGTAATCCTGTGGTTGGGTGATATCTCAATATGGAAACGGAGGACCCCCTCATAGACAAGACCCTGAGGAAGAGCAAAAATAAGTATTACATTGTTAGGTACAGCTGAATAATTACACATAAATGTACAGAACATACATGTATTTACAATCCACTTACGTTCATTCCTACTTGGAATATATAAAGTCTAATAACATTACTAGGCATTAAGTAGCAGTATTGTTTTGGATGTGAACTACAAAACTTCAGCTAAAAACAATGTCTCTTCCTATATATTCAAATGCAATGAGATGCAATATTACAGCTTCTAGCATCATAAAAATTTGATTTTTAAAGATGAATATCTTGTAGAACATATATATCAAGTAAGGAAACTGTTGTATCACAGTATTTATGCTAGTCCAAGAGTCAATGACCCTCTAACATAAAAAATATCCCTCCCCCATTTAAAATGTCCCATTAAAAATATTTATTGCAGGACCTCTTTGCTATTTACAATACATACATGAAAACATATTTTCCTTAATAAAAACTAAAAACATGTCTGTTTCAAACTATTAGGTCCTCATAGTTGATATCTTTGAAAAATTCTTATCTCTGTACAAATATTTGGCTTAAAAATTTGCAATATTCTGTTTTAAACTGAATACTGCATCATCATACGTTTGATAAATTGCAAAACTAACAATCCTGAATATGTCTTGAATAGTTGGAGCTACAATTCATTACATTTCCATTGTTTTATTTCTTTTTTCATGTCTCATGTATGGAAGCAAACTGGTATCGACACTGTACTACATGGTCTCGTTGATGGCTGTATCTACTATCTAGCACTATGAATATTTGATTCTAACCAGTAAAAGGTGAAAATATTGACCACCAACGATACAAAAACAAACCCTGGTATTATAGATCTCCTCTGGAACCAAGCCCCCTCTAAGAAACCTCAGACTGATTATGGTTCATTGATTTCTGTCACACCATCCTTTAATCCTCCGTTATCAATACAGACTATAGTCCCACCTTTATTCAAAATCAGCGTCTTCAATACCTCCAGTATTCTTCACCTGATACAAGTCTTCACAACACCTATTCAGTATCACCTTTACAGAACCCTGACCTGTAATTACTCCCAAGATCTACCAAGGAGGTTATTACAGCGTACCAATTACCAAAATGTTTTGCTCTGTGTATTGAGAGTACCATGATGCTTTACTTTGTACTCAAAATATGAGCTTAAAATATGATTTCTATACAAAAATATTGCAAGCTTAAATACACTCTTAATGTACATAAATGTGACTTGTGAGAATACAGCTCAATGCTATACAGCTTGAATAGTCCAGATTCTGTCCGTTTTTACATATTTTGTATTCATCTATCACACGCATCCTACACAAAGTTACTAATATGCTACAACCTAATGAAAAGAATTCAGAAAAGCAAAATAACAGCAGGTATACTAAAGTCCTACTTATATGAGAGCCATTGGTACATATCTTAAATACCAAAACAACCATTGGAGGTACCCCTCCTGAACTTCACGGTTTTATGACCCCATCAGCACCCATTCAGGATTTGAAGTGGCTTCTTTACAGTGACATCAAGTGCTTGTTGCCCACAGATTAAACACACACCGAAAGAGAGTATGCCATTATTGACAGTATCTCAACAGGTAACTTGATCCAAAACCAATACACCAAGCACGGGTTAAGCATTCAATTGCAGGAAATTATTTTTTTATATTGTACCATTTACTTTGAATGTAAAAATGCTATTGTATCATTGGTCATTACTCAAATCTTTCATGAAATTAATTTGTTTGACCGTTTCTTCCCCCCCCCCCATCATTTGTTGAAACTTTTCACAGGTAATTCTTATATATACACACATCAAGACGATTAAAAAGAAATACAAATCTCTGCTTGAATTAGATGGATATGACATAAATGATGGAGTCAGAATTATATCCCACTGTGTCATTCGCCAAGACAAATATTAAATAAGAACATGTGTACATGTTTTATTTAAAAGAAAATCAATCTTGTGTATACAAAATATATGGACATGATGGACATGGCTTGAGTATTTTCAAAAGATTAAAGCACAATGTTCCTTTAACAGGCCCATATACAGCTTTTACCTAAAACAACAAAAATTGCTGATCTGTCCCATTATAAACTTAATTGAACATACATTATCTTTAATTTCACTCAACGCTTGGGAAAAATCAAACAATTTCCTCTTATTTTCATATTTTTTTCAACTTTTTGTTCTTTTAATTTTTGTATTTGTATCTCCTTTTTCTCCAATTTTTCTGCTTTTCAATTTCTTGTAACAATTTGTGTGTGCTCACAAGACTTTGTTCATATTGATTTTGTATCAAATAATTCAATGCTCTACCCACACAAAGTCACTAAATTGAGACTTGTCAAACATCCAAACTGTATTCAACTGGGTAAAGAAAAGATTATTGATTACTTCAAGCAAGTGCTGCATCCAAAAGATAAATCGTCGGTAACCAAATGTAGGCAAACTGATTTTAATATTCTGGCTTTAGTGAAAGTTCTATGGCATTTCGAAGGAGAAAAGTTACAGTATTATAAACATTTTTGCAATGAGACATGAATATCAATGTCTGAGTATTCAAACTGCTGGCAATGTTCAAAGATTTGTTTCAATACTATCAATTAAGCCAATCCAGTTATACAACAAAATTTGCATTTTTAAAATGCATGTACATGTATCTCAGGAGAAATGACAATTTGTAATATGTATAATCATTTGAAGGTTGACTGTGATCCACAATAATCATAATCTGATTGCATTTTGTTGTTGCCTAGACAACTCTATATTAGCTCATTGAAATTGATCAATATCTAATGAAGGTTATAATTCTTTTCAATCAAATGCTTGCAGCACTGAACATGTAGGCCTACAGTATATATTCATGTATTCATCTAAAAGCTTACAAGGGCAATAAGTAATGCCTAATCATGATGCCCCCATAACCTCACAGGGAAACTTTGATTCATACATTTGTTCCTTTTAATCCCCATGAGTGAGGTTGTCAGCTGATACTTGATAGCTTCATCATTTTATCTTGTATTTTAAGTCATCGCTTTGCTCTATATTGTGTTCCTAGACACATTGTACGCAAGGGTAAGATTTAATGCATGTTTTACATGAAACAGTAGTTCCATTGGTAGAGCCACAACAGGAGGTTTAACTAACTCTTAATTATTTATCCAGTCCATCCCCTAATAAAACAAATAAAACAAACAAACAAATAAACAACAAAAAATTAACAAATACAACAACACAAAACAAAAATCAAATTTGGCCAGGGACTAAGAGGGAGATCAACAAAAGCTTAAAAAGTAACAATGCCTAGCTTTTTAATGCTGATGCTATAGACTGGACCCTAGGATAGGACCATATGTTTAATGCAATGTTTAACCCAAAAGAAAAAGAAGACAGACAATTCGTCGCTCGGCTGGCAGAAGGGCATTAGCGCGCAAGCGACTCAAAAACTACTTTTCGAATTATTCGCATTTAAATATTTGTTTTATATTTAAACTGCTTTCCATCCCGAAAATTGGTTCAAAACTTAAAAGACTAATAGAACACGGCCACAAACTTTTTGGAAATAAGTCTGTTTTAAAAAAGTTTGAGGCGATTTAGTGCTAACGCCCTTCTGCTTAGCGCTTCATTTTTGACCTGATATTCGAGCTAACACCCTTCTGCCACCCAGGCGACAAATTTATATGGAAATTATGAATTAATAAATGGTTAGGGGCACATGCCTATATATGTATGTTCTAAGTATACAAGGAGTCTCAATGTGTAATAACTCCTCCTTAAGTCTTCCACACAAATCTCTGGAACACCTACTGTTCATGTACACTTGACTAACCAAGCATGATTCCCCTTTTCTTCAGAAGTAGAGAGAAGATTGATTCATCAATGATCGTTTCCAGTAAAATATTGACACGTGCTGAACTGACCTTGGTCCTTTTAAAATGTTTGTACACAGTGGCTAAACTTTTTGTCTTTCTTTCTGTCTCATTTAAATCTATAATAATAGAAAAGAAAGGAATTAGTCAGCCACTGACTCAGAATAATCTTTAGCTATAGCACTTTAAAACCTACTCATGGTCACTGTAAACACTTATTGATCTAAAATTTGTGATTTCACAAAGCATGAAACTATAGGTCCATTTACACAGCTCAAACCACTTTGAAAACACCCCTTTTTTAACTACCATTTACAATACTGTAAAAAAAAACATAAGTGTCTAATAATTCTGATTTTTGTTGTTGAGTTGTGTGCATGCGCCACTTGTCGCTGCTCAGTATGCATTAGTATGGAAGCGAGGAGAGTCACATGACAAAAAAACATAATCATTCAGCATTTACACTGCAAAAACCAGTGAGTTTTCCGTCATGTTTATGGGTAGTTTCTTTGCAACTTCCAACAACAACACCAGAATGTGCATTTTTAAGTAAAACCGATGGTTGCTACTAGCAGTGTAAATGCAGCTTATGTCATTTCAACTGACTGTGCTGATCAATGATTATAGAACTTCTAGATGGAGTTCCATTGGCTTAAATTTATTTGACAACTGAATAGCCATTGGCCCTAGCATGATGCATTTAATCTGATCCATGGAAAATCTCAAGAGAACAGAGAACACAGCTTTCAAAAGATTGTATTGAAAAGGACAATCTCTGTAGCAATGTAGGCCTTTTCCTCTTTGTACATTTTCTTTCTTTTCCTCATTTATATTGGTCTATTTACATTTCATTTGGTTTATCTGTAACAAAACTCCCTCCAGGCAAAATTAACCACTTTTGTGTAATGGAAGAAATTTTTTTCAGGCCCTATATCTGGCTTCCTAACACTAAGATGTAGCACAGCTTAGGCTCATCAACTTACATGTAAATGTGAAACCATGGTGAACACTGAGGACTGCAGGTGTTTAGTTCTTTGCAATTGTATCAAATATTCTGTTGGTATATATAAAATCAAGGCCTGTAACTAAGATTTTAGTGGGGGAGGGGGGGGGTGTAGACATTATATGGGGTTAGCGAGCAGATGAGGGTCTGGGAGGGGGATGTCTCCACTCCCAGGGTAGTCTAAAAAATCAAGTTTTAGGTACAATTTTGAACACCAAAACAGTTTCACTAATAAATGTGTGCTACCTTACAATCAATTTTTTTAATTTTTTTTTTTAGCAGCCCTCTTGTACATACATGATATCATTTTCATCATGGAGTTTCATGAAATATCTTGGGATTTTGTTTACAGGACCCCTGTTGACTGGACATGGATGGATGGATAACTGGTTTATTATTAATGAAAAACATCATTGCGGCACAGTCAAATTGTGATGAGTTTACAAATATTCCTTTTAAAAAGACATTAATACATTTGTACAAACATTTTAAATACATTGGGAAATATAAATTCAAATAGATATTGCATATATTACAAACCTAAACTGCATCAAAAATTGAGTTGAAATTTTAAATGTTGGTAAGTCATAGTTAAAGAAAGAAAAGAAAAAAGTGAAGGAAGGAGAAGATGAAGGAGGACCAAAAAAAGGGGGGGGGGAATAAGAGAAGGAAAAGAAGAACAAGAATAAAAATAGAAGACCAAGGAAAGGGAAAGGAAAAGGAAAGGAAACAAAAACAACATATTGTCTGAATAGTGATTAACCTCCCACAGAGTGTATCTATTAATCATCTCACCCCCATGTGTGCTCACACATGCATGCACAAACGCACCATCTGGCTGAGTGTCAACCACAAAACATACTTTAAAAAAAAATAATGCTAAAGGAAGCTTCGACTTGCATTCTCTTTTTTCACATTCCTTCTAATCACCCCTTCCATCTTCTAATAATATATTCTCTTCGTCTTTCAGCTCAGTTCCTCCTCCTCAATATTCCCTTTCTCTTCCTTAGTTCATCCTCCCTATCATCTTTCTCCTCAGCTCCTCCTCCCTTCCCTCAGTTCCTCCTCCTTTTTTTCCTTTTTTACTATACCTCCTCTTTCCCCATCTTCCTCTTTCTCTCACACTTTGTCATTGTTTTCATCCACTTCTGTTTCCTCTTTCTCCATAGCCTTCTTTCTCTTCAATTTCCTTTTCTTCATTTTTCTTCAGTCTTCATTGGGGTCAAATGCATCTAAAAACTATGACACTGAATTCACATTTTTTCCTTCGGTTGTCATGCCCAAACCATTTTTTTAAACAGGTTTCATTATATGCCTACTTAATAGTAGACATATTGTTTTAACTGCATGCTATATAAACATTTTAGATCTACTTCACTTTTTTCTTTTTGAAAAAAAGAAAATTTGACTACCGGTAACCTACAATTTTGACTAACCTTATTATTCTATTTCAGTGTTCAAATATCAATGAGCAAAATGTAAATATAGTATTAGAAACTAAATTCATAAATTAATTCATAAATTATCTCACCTCCTTCAGTGCAACCGTAAATGAATCATACTGACTAGTCCTGTTGTGAACAGAAATCTTCCTCGCGAGTAATTCTCGCTGAAAATCCATGTCAAAGACCTCGGAATTCCTGCTGGAAGTGATACTCCTCCGACTCGTTGATCCATTCCTTCCGAAAGTAACTGTCGCTGGTGGATTATGCCTGCGATGCAGAGCGAGGAGATGGGCCAGGACTTTCGGCTCTGTGAGTACCCCGATGCTGGACCTCCGACTGGTGATGATTTCGAGTGCTTGCTCGGCAGCTTGTTCGGCCGCAGTTTTGATGAATTTCTCGATGACATCGGTACTTAACGAAGACATTTTGAGCTTGTGCTTGTGTTCGAGGAGAGCAAATAAGGATTAGGTCAACAAAGTCACAAAGTCATGACCACTTCACCTGTTATTCCTTTCATAAATTCGACGCTGCCAATACCAGCATAGCGGCGATATTGTGTTCGATCGCCGACGACAGATGAGAGTCGATCGTCTGCAAAATGAATCAGTCTCTCCGTGCAAGATGAGACGAGCATCGCAAGTTATTGCATAATCCGAATGTCCTGATCACGCATCCATCAGATATGAAACAGACAGCTATCAATTTGATTTCCAGAAAGGGA
Organism: Strongylocentrotus droebachiensis; assembly: GCA_035222895.1. Classification (NCBI taxonomy): domain Eukaryota; kingdom Metazoa; phylum Echinodermata; class Echinoidea; order Camarodonta; family Strongylocentrotidae; genus Strongylocentrotus; species Strongylocentrotus droebachiensis. The sequence goes on along the minus strand of JAVYIG010000036.1, from coordinate 653,463 downwards.
TTGGGGCCGCGAGGGATGTCCTCTCTTTAATATTTTCTATGCTTATATGTTTGTTTGTTTGTTTTTGCTCTTGTTTTTCTTCTTCTTTTATTCCTTTTATAATATAAATTGCTTTTTTGGGGTCTTGCTTTAATTTTGTTTTTATCTTGTCTTGTCTTACTGTTCTTTTTTTGTTGTTGTTGCTTTCCTTACTTTTCTCAGTTGCTAGCGGCACTACCAAATTTTGTTATGGGTAGTACGTCAACGGTCAACCTTCACAATATTCACGCGGATATGGGGGAGGGGGTGCATTTCAATTTGGAAAGAAATCTAAATTTTCCTTTCAGGGAATTTAGAGAGGATTGAATCGTGTGGGGAAAGAATTATTCCTTTACTTGAGAAATAAAATGTAATTTAAATTAAAACCAAACAATAACACCCGGGCAATAATACTTTTATTTTGATATCATCTAAGGTTACAAACGATGACGTTTTTAACAATGTCTGTTTTCGTACACGTGTATTTCAAAATCACAGTGGCCTATATTGTATTTATTGACCTTCAAACATTGTTCAGATTTTTCCCTTCAACGCGACGATGCGGTCCAGGAATACTAGGCCTACTAAGGCCGCGTTCATGCTTGATTTTGACGGCCAGAATCAGGCATCTGTTACGTGTTTAGTTTAAAACACGCTTGCGTTCATGCTCACTTTTGTAGAATCACCGAAAAACGGCGATCACGAACGCCGATCGTAAACTCACAAAAAGATGCGTTTACAATTGTAAACGCGTTTAAATGGGGTCAACGCACTGACCTCTAGTGGGTCTACGTAGCATGCACAGTGAAGGTCACACAATGCCACACAAGGAGAATTGCCTGGATGAGCCAGAGAAGTAAGCATGAACAGCTACACCGTGGAACTGCGATCACGATGAGCGTTTACGATGAGCGTTTCAGATCGCTCATTCTACCTTCAAAATCAAGCATGAACGCGCCCTAAGTCATATAACCTTCTATTGGGTAGAATAACTAGTTAAAAAATGATAACATCATCCTTAATTTCCCTAAGCCATGACATTAATGCTAAGCCCATGCCCTCAATATCATTAATTCATATCTCACAGTCTGATATAAAATAATTGTTTTAAATGTCATGACATTATCCGCGCTGGTAGATTTTGATTAGGCTATACTTTTTATGGTGATAATTGTGACATTGAGCCGACAGACATATATTTTTTCCCGGGCATGATAACATTCGGCAAAAGCTATATTAATTTTGCAAAAGGAAATTATGATTTAATGCCGATACAGAGTTTTTTAAACGTATTATAAAAATTGCCAAACAGTCATCAAAGGTGCGATATTCCGAAATTTCTATAAAAAAATAAAGACACACCCATCACAAAAATAGAGCATGAATCTGGGTTTTTTTTTTTTGGGGGGGGGGAAGGGAAATTGTACAGTAAAATTATGATAAACATGACTATGATAGTAATTCTAATCTTTAATTCTACTGAAAATTTATGAGGGGAAGATGAGTCAGGAAAAATAGGATGGAGGATGAGGAGGATCGAGGAGGAGAACAAGTAGAAGAAGGAGAAGAAGGAGAAGAAGGAGGAGAAGAAGATTTGAAGAAGAAGAAGAAGAAGAAGAAGAAAAAGAAGAAGAAGAAGAAGAAGAAGAAGAAGAACGACGAAGTAGAATGACGAAGAAGAAGATGATGAAGAAAAAAAGGATGATGATGATGATGATGATGATGGTGATGATGATGATAACGAAGAGAAAAACGAAGAACGAACAAGATCAAGGACAAGAACAAGGACAAACAAGAAAAAGTAGAAGGAAAAAAAGGTCTTATGATATAAAACGCCTTTTATGCCGTGCTTTTCTTTTGTTGTGCTCCTCTCTCTCTCTGTCTTTTCTTTCTTACTCTTTTTTGTTTGTTGTTATTATGGATGATGATGATGGTGGTAATAAATACAATTCCCGAGGCAATGCATGAATGCATAATGCAAGATGATGATGTTGACGATAAGATTGAAATACAGATTTTTGTTTCTTCTGCCGGTTCATACTTTTTAATTTTGTATATACTTATGTTTTTGTACGTTATAGAAATTCAACATATTCATCCCTATTTTCCTCTTCTTCCTCCTCCTTTTCTCTTCTCCTTCTTCTTTAAGTTCTTCTTGTACTTATTATTATATTATATCATCATTATTATCTTTAATAATTTGTTTTCTTATCTGTCTGTAAATATTACAATATTTATTATAATTGTGTCGAACGAGCTTTCGTGGGCTATCCTGTTAATTTGATCTAAAATTCTTGTAGGTCTATATTGTTGTATGTTGGAAGCTTGGCAAATACAAAACAATCAATCAATCGACGATGCCCATGATGCATGAAGATGATCATCATGATGCAAGATGATAATAATGACGATGGTGAAAATGAGGACAAAAATGACATTTAAAGGTACTATGTCCCTTTTGCAGCCAACCTCAAATTCTGTAGAACTTTGCAGGAATTATGAATATTTCATGTATGTCCTATCTGTGAAATTTAAACGTTAGCAGCGTCCTCATATTCAAATTATGCAAGGAAACCCGTTTACTTGCTAGACTTCACTGTCAGACACTATTGAGTGACTGACTGGCTTTTTTCTTCTTTGGTAATAACATACATGTAAAGGGTACATGAGCATTTGTCTACATCAATAACCCACTTCTTGCGATGGCCAAGATTAAACTGATTGAATCTTTGCGCAGCATAAAACGTATGACCATTCGGTACAATTGTCTGAAAATCAAGACTATTACTTTTGGGCTCTATAGCCCTAAAGTCGATTTGACAACTAATAGTCATTATTTTCCCACTTGAAGACATTTTCAAGCCCCACCTTTTTTAGGGAAGTTCTAAATAAGTATTATCTTTCAAATGCAGTTGGAATTTTTTTCATTTTTTTGGCCTGCAAATGGGACATAGTACCATTAAGTCCTCGAGAAAAGATTTCGCTGAAAAGAATTACGAATTTCTGTTATTTAATTAGAAATAATTAAATTCTTCCATGGTTTTTTCTCGAAATCCTCGGCTCAAAACGCAACTTTTCTACTTTGCATGATAATAATGTAAAGCTAGCAAGTTTGGGAATTACGCCATCTTACGTCAGCCGGCGGGTTAACACGTGAAAACACGATGGCTGAAGGCGAGTCAGATCCCGTTGTTGAAGAGGTGGGTTTTCGACTTAAAACTGACTTAAATATCTTTTTTAATGATTAAAAACATTACGAATATTTATTTTGATGAATACTGCGATGTAACGAGGTGCAAAAAATAATGACAAAACGTCTATTTTAATGTTTGTTGGTGTGTGTTTGAATGGACAGGAAAAGCTTACACGAAATAGAACATGTGGGACCTGTAGAATAAATAGAGTAAATAAAAACTACTCTGGACTTCTCGTAATAGATTTTGAAAAGAAAATTATAATGAGCTAAAACAGCATTTATTAGCATCAGTATACCACTTAGTATTTACCGGATTCGGGATATTATCAATTATGACTAGTGAGCGTGAATGATAATTCATGAATGATGTGTTTGATTTCAACTTTTTACTTTGATTGAATTGAAAGTGAGGTGAGAGAGTTATGAATATGAGACATGATTTTTGTTAGTGTGAGAAGTTCAAGCCTTAATAATCTTCATATTATTTAACTGTGACATAAGCCATAGACTAATGATCAGTAAAGTAGTAGGGGCGCTGGTCTGAGAAAAAGGATCGTCCGCATAAACGAGGATCGTCTTCGTAAACGCGGACACATCCGTCTTAAAAAATAAGGGTCCTCATTTTCGCGGATGTGCAATCACTGCTATAACATAGACTAATTAGTTTCCAACTTTTCATAGTACAAACTTCCTTGTATTTATTGCAGTGTGAAATGGACAGAGAAGATTTGTTTTAATTTTTTTCTCCCCATCCAATATTTAGTCCAGAATGCTGCTAAGGAAATGGGTCATTCCTTTGTTAATATTATTTCTCCATTCTTTTCTCACTGCAGATTGATGTCTACCTTTCAAAGGAGTTGGCAGATAACCTATACTGTTTTCAGGTAACAAACCACTATATTTTGTTGTGTGTGCACTGTGCACAAACCCTTTTATTGACATATATTTCAATCTTTGTTAATAGTCTACCCCATGTTTAGGATGACACCCACATAATAATTCCCTTTGTTTAAGTCTTGAACTATTCCCCTTCTTTAAAAATGTTTTTGACTGACATAGCCCGAGTGTTATGACGGCTCAAAAAGTTAATTTTTTTCAAGCACTGAACACTCCTCTGTAGAAAACAATCTTCTATAGTCAACACTTGAAACATTACATTATTCAAGAAATAGGGAAAAGTAACTCTTTCTTCCATATATTATTTTTGTATAATAATAATAATAATAATAATAACAATATTTATAAAGCGCAACATCTATCTCTAGAGATGCTCAAGGCGCATACAAATAATTTAAATTAATATTCATGTATACATGTATTTATTTGTTGTTTTCTTATAATTTAATGTTTCCTATGCAGTATCCAGTTCGTCCTAGTCACATGTCCTACGATGAGTTTGAGTACACCTCTGCTAGGATCAAGCCCAAACAGAAGAAGGTAAAGTCACTCATCATTCTCTTTTTTGTTACCCAGAGTGTAATCATATGTGTATTAAGTAGTACAGTGAAACCTGTCTATAAAGACCACCCAAGGGAGACGAAGAAAAGTGGTCTTTATAGACAGGTGGTCTTTAGTACATGTTTCAACAAGAAACCATTTTCAGGGGAAAGTGGGAAACAAAAAAGGTAGTCTTTGTAGGCGGGTGGTCACTAAAGCAGGTTTGACTGTAGCATGTAAGTATGCTGTTTCAAGATATAGTATCCTAGTATAAACAATGAACGTTTTTAAAAGCAGTGATGGACCCCCATGTAATGGAGCTCCAACTGATCTTTTAAATTAGAAATCATGCTGTTGCGAGTGATAGATTATGTAATTTAAATATTCAGAGATCGTGTATATGTAACTAGCAGTTTCCATCGGATTGATCTGAAGTTTTGAATCCTTTTATAACATGTTGAAATTAGTCTTTAATTCTTTGAATAGGTGATTTTAAACTTATTTATGGTAATTACTTTATAAATGAACAGTTGGAACTGGAGCTGTCTCTGGACACACAAACTGATCACTATGCTAAAGGAAAGGGAGAGCAGATCGCCCTTAACGTAGATGGAATAAACAGCACAGAGAACAGGTCTTTCATGAGGTAATGAGCACTATCTTCTATATTTTACACATTTCTGAACAGTATTTTACATTTACCAAATTTCTGAACATTGTTAAAAAAATTATTTCCTAAACAGAATTTTACAATGAGTTATTTTGTGAAGAATATGTGAAATTCTACTAATTTCTGAACAATATTTAACATTTTCTAATTCCTGAACATTGTTAAACATTTTTCTAATTCCTGAACACTATTTTACATTTTACCAATTCCTGAACAATGATTTCTATTTTACCAACTCCCGAGCAGTGTTTAACATTTGTCTTCTCTCATGACACTTTCAAAACTCAGATAGAACTTGTAATGAACAACATTATTTTCATATGTATCTCTTTGTCGGATGAGTATAAAATATCACACTTTTCTTTTTATTCCATAGTGATGTGATGGACCGTCAGATGTTGACTTCTACAAACTCGATGGATTCCATGTCTAAATACGCTGTAGGGGTCTTGAAAGGAGGTAAGAAAAGGACTGAATATTGAAAAGAAATCCACTCAAAATGAACGCACTACAGAATTACCTGAATCACCTTTAGAAGTGTTTTTTAATGCTATGAGAAGCATATAAGAAGTATGTGATAATCAGAAATGTGGTAGATGAAAATAGTTTCACTTAATTGTTTAAAACAAAATTAAAAGCTGTTCGTAATAGACCAGTTCACGGTTAGCACATGGCTGCAATGACCCCGAATATCCCCAGATCTTCAAAACATGAAGAGGTCCCACTTTGTACATTTTGAAATAATCACTCCTACAGCGATAGAGGTGCTACATAAATAGCCTTTGTTTCCCCTTTTCAAAGAATACATTCCACCTGTGTATCATGAAGTGCGATGCTTGTGCATGAAGGAATAATGATTACATAACTTTCATGAGCATGTATGACGTATCCAGTATTTTGTCTCCGTGTATTTCACAATTTGTTCTGCAATGACCTTTATCTGATCATGCTCAGACTGCAACCATGAATTGGCTTATTGTGCTGTGTTAATAGGTGTCATGGTCTAGTGGTTATGTCACTGGACTATAAACCACATGGTGCAGGGTTAAAATCCCTGCTACTGCACTGAAATCATATGGCAAGACATTAAACTACATTTGCCACTCTCCACCCAGGTGAATTGAATAAGTTCCTAGAACGAAAAAATCCTTGAATGCTTGAGTGTCTCATCATGGTAACTCAGCTAGAGCTTGGGTTATCTTAAAAGCCCAGCTTCTTGGAGCTTATTTACTTTTCCCGGGTGGAGAGTGGCAAATGTAGTTGAATGTCTTGCCAAATGATTTCAGTGCCATAGCGGGTTATACTATAACCCCAGCTTTAGTTCTGTAACCTCCGCTCAGGAATGTGTAGTGGTGGTTCGTTGGTAAGCAGCCAGAGGACCGACGGCTTTAGGTCCTCTCTGAGAGACCTGGTAATGAGGATTAATGTCTCACCAAAGGGCACTAGCGCATCACCTTGGTTTCGAACCTGGGTCGCCGGATTACGAGACCACTGCTCTACTAACTGAGCTATCGCACCTTCTCTAATGAATACATAGATCCAACGATCATCATTTTTATTATTATTCTTCTTATCTTTTTTCCAAGGTGAGTTGCACCTCACACCTCTTCATAGCATCGTCCAGCTCCGACCAAGCTTTGAATACCTAGACAAGGCTGATAGCAAGATCAAGCAAGAGAAGATGGAGGTCGATGGTAAGTTACGCTCAGCTCTGGTGAAGAGGGTTGTTAAAGCCTGTCTGTACTAGTTTAGCCAGAAGGGATTAGACCACCAAGCGTGGTCACTGGTGGCTATCTCATCAACTCAGCTCTCAATTAACACAAGAAAAAGAGGATCATGGGGGACCAACAGACACCGCTTATGCATTGTTTTCTATATAGAGGGAGCAAGTATCTACAAGTTGTACAGTGGGGCTTTAAATAATCACTTTTTCCAGTAACCACTGTTTTCCTCATTCACATGTCTATTACTTATTTACTATTGTATTTGTCAAAGTTGATGGTATTGTATATTTTGCACATCAACATCGAAATCATAACCAACATTGACATCACAATTACCCTACCAAACAAATCATCAACAGGATTACCAACAACACTCTGGTGATTATGCCATTTACTCATAGACAAAACATAAACATACCGGGTAGTCATTTTTCGTTACTTTCATCAGTGACAGTTTCTACTACAACATGTAGGATTTGTCTGGTGACTTGTAATTAACCAATGATATCCTGTTTTGTTCATTTTTTAAAATTTTGACATAGGAACATCCAAAATTTTCTTTCACAATGCAGCATTCTCAATTCTGTCCAATGTAAATTAGACTGAATTTATTCCCTCAATTTGCACCTCCAATTTTGTTTTAAAATAAACAAAACAGGATATCATTTTTTATTTTTTTTATATTTTTAAATAGGCACATCCATGAGTTTCTTTCACAATGCAGCAATTTCAATTCTGTCCAATGTAAATCAGACTGAACTCATTCCCTCAAAGGAAAAACAAAAACAAAAACAAATAAAAGAACAAAACACTTTCCATCTGAATCTCTACCATCATCTTCCAACATCACTTCCGATTAATTTGAGTCCATCTTTTTTCTCAATCTTTGTCTTTCAGCTGGAGACTCACAGGATGAGGAGGACGTCAAGCCGGTTACTGTGCAGATGGTCAGGCATGAGACTGACCAGGCCAAGGCCAGACGACTTGCCTCCTACGAGTACCATGCCAAGAGGATGGCCGAGGAACAGTGGATCCACATCCATCACAGAGCTCTCGATGTAAGTAGACCTGGGCCCTGTCTTACAAAGAGTTGCGATTGATCCAAATCAATTGCAAGTCCTACAATCAATCGCAAGTTTGCAGTCTCCTATCTCTTATGTACATAGTTGCGATTCATATCAACTCTTTGTAAGACGGGGCCCTGAACCTACCAATTGTCACTAAAAGATCATTAGCTACTTGTGGCTATGACAATGTCTTGGCTGCAATAGATAAAAGGGAGCAATGTTATATCAATATATGTAGGGTTGCATTTCTTGATGTAAGAAGATTCGGAACCGGCCCATCTAAGTTGAACCCATTCTGTGCCTATTATAAGGACAACATATTCATAGATGGACCACCAATAACCAGACTCTTAGGCTTTTCTTTGTCTCATTGCGAAATTGGAAATATCTTCCATAGACACAAACTTTACAATGCATTTCTTATTTCTGGTTCAGTAAAGGAAAAAAACAACCTTTGTTCTTAGTCCTGGGCCCTGTATTACAAAGAGTTGATCATTCGCAACTTATTTGCGATTGATATCAATCGCAACTATGTACATAAGAGATTTACTCTTTACTATTCCGCATGTTTCCATGTAAAAGATCTTATACTTGGCACTGGCTACTAAACTGTACATCTTTGACAAACTAATGGACGGTAGAGCAGCATTAGTCCACATAGTTGATTGACTTTGGGTTTTTAGACTTAAATGTAAATATAAAAACCATAGTAGTATTGTCTTCTTTCTTACTTCTTTTCAAGGACTATGAATCAGAGAGAGAAAGAGAGCATTTATTCTGCCAGGCAATGGACAGTGAGATCAACCAGCTTTCCCTGCCACCAAAGTAAGCTCATTCATTCATCTTCCTTCATCCCATACACATGTTTACTTTGAAATACACAGGGAATGGGGTACCAACCTGTCTATAAAGACCACCCAACAATTAGAAAAGAAGTAATCACTGTAGACAGATGGCCATTCTAGACCATCTCCTAAACACATTTGTCTTCCAACAGGGAAGTGATGCATGTGACCTGTATAGACAAGTGGCCTTTATAGAGAGGTGGTCAGTGAGGGAATGGGGTATAAACCTGTCTATAAAGACCCACCAACATTTAAAAACGAAGTAATCACTGTAGACAGGTGTCATAATTAGACCAGTTCCTAAACACATATTTCCAAGACGAAGAGGGAGATGATACATTCAATGTGACCCCTATTGGCAAGTAGCCTTTAGAGACAGGTGTTCACTGAGGTAGTGGGGTATAGACCTGTCTATAAAGACCAACCCAATAATTAGAAAAGTAGTAATCACTGTTGAAGGGTGGCATAACTAGACCGGTTCCTAAACACATATTTCCCCCAAGAGGGAGACAATACATCTGACCCCTATAGACAAGTGGCCTTTATAGAGAGGTAGACAATACAAATGACCATTATAAACAGGTGGCCTTCATAGAGAGTTGGTCACTGAGACAGTTTTGACTATATTGAAGTGTTCTTTTTTGAATAATTTGTCATATCTGATAAAATGTGCAACTAACATTCAAGATTCTTACTGTCCTCAAACAAAAGGGAATGTGAAAGTTTGACTGGTTGCTCTTTTCTTTCTAAATATTAATTGTAGTGAAATCTTGGAAATAGCCTGTTTGTAACAACAAAATATTTAGGATGTGTTGCAATTATATTTAATTCCTCCATTCCCCCCTTTTTTTTCCTTTTTCAGAGATTATTCAACTTTGTTTATAAAATCATATTCATTTTGTGTTGCATTGATTAATTCATTCCTTAATTTCCCCCTCTTTTGTCCTGTTTCAGAGATTATTTAACGTCACTGATCCCCGAGATGGAAGAAGACTCACTCGCCAAGCCTAACATGCCAGTCAACATCCTATCTATGTCACAACTCAAGACAATGTCATTGCCAGACCAAGTCAGGGCTCTCCTAATCAATAGTAAAACATTAACTTTTTCACTTTTACATAATAATTTCATGATTAGAATATGTTACTCTGAATCTGTTTTATGTTTTGACGTGTTTATAAGGTTATCATTGTCATTCAGTGTATATACATGTTTGTATGATTCCTATCCCTCTACATGTATTCCTTTTCTTTAAAAAGACACTTTTTGTTGTTGACCTGAATGTGTAAAGAGATGGCTAATTTTTTTTCAAAAACAAATATGGAAAATAGAATTATGAAAAAACTGAGTGAATCAGAAATAAAAGTAAGATATTTCTGCCAAACTGACATAAAATTCTCAACTGTAAAATTATAAAGAGATTTGGCTACAAAAAACAAACACTCCAGCTTTTGCATGCAGCTATAGTTAATGTCCCTGCTTATGTTTGCCTCTAGTGCCAGCACTACTTCATAGATGCTTTGTTTTAGGAAAGTAGAATAAGTTACTTTTCATGAGATACATGGCCTGTCTACTGATGTGCAATTGTGTTGTCATAAAAGACCCTTGCTTACAGTAGTTATTATCACCAGACGAAGTGTTGCAGATAGCGCACGAAAGTACGAAACGTCGTGAACTTTTAGATTCCTTATTGACCACATTGCGAGACAAACAAATATCACTAGCGATATTATTTTCGAAGTCTGTTCTTGTTCCAATTTTTCTTGCAGCAAAATCGATCCGTTTCTCTCAGCTGATGACCATTCTGCCAGGAAACTATGACCAGGTGTCGGTCCTTCGAGCCCTTCAGATGGTAGCCCTGCTGGTCCAGGGTTGCTGGGTCGTCAAAAGGTGGGTAGATGAAATTTAGTATTGTCTGTTTGTCTGTTTGTCTGTCTGGTTGGCTTGATGTATATCTGCCTCTCCCTCTCTCTCTCTCTCTCTCTCTCTCTCTCTCTCTTTCCATCTCTACCTCTTTCCTTAATTGCTGTTCTTCGAGCCCTCCAGATTGTAGCCCATGCTGGTCCAGGGTTGCTGGGTTTTTAGAGGTGAATAGATGAAAGCTTTCAATATTTTCTCACTGTCTCCCTGCTATTCCTTTGTGTGTATGTTGGGTCTGTGTCTCCCATTCTATTATTTTCTCTATCTTGCTTATGTTGCTCATTAAAAGTGAGATCATTACTAGGAAAGTGGTTTAAAAAAAACTCGACTTTTTCATGATATTAATCCCCCATGTCATGTTAATGGTACTAGAATGTCTTTACTTTCTGATATACCGTATTTGCCGGGGATAAGGCCGCAGCGCCACATAGGCCGCACCCCAACTTTGACATTTCAAAGAGGGAAAAAGAAAAAAAAAACGGGAAAAAAAAAACGGACAAAACAAAATAATCGTAATTTTCTCGTAAAATACTATTTTTTTCTTCACAAACTGATACCAAATTCATCAATATGCTTATAATTTACAGGAGTTTAGCTAAAAAAGTGATCGCAGGCAGATTTGGTGTCCGATATATACCCCTACCACAATGTACGGTGTAATAAGAAATTGCATGAAATGGAAAACAAAATGGCGACTTCGGATGGATGCTTCGCGGCAGCTCCGTTAAACGGTCCCTTCCTTTACTTTTGCAATGCATTAGCACAAAATTTGATCAAGATCTATCGGCAAATGTTGTTTTAGGAAGTTTCTTTTCGTCTTCATGTCAACAATGCACGATAAAATTGTCGGTAAGATGTGTGGAAATGTCCTGTACCATCACTATAAGTAATACGCTAAGGCTCCGCGGGGGGCGCGACGTCTCCGCCAGCCTTTGTATTCTATTGTTTTTTAATGAGATCGCCGACCGAAGTTGGTGCAGCTATCTCCTCCTGAACCCTCCCCTCGGGGTACCCGTGCCCGGTGCCGTCGTCCGCGGGAGAGTCTACTCTGTCGAATTGGCTATACTCCGCCCGAGGTCCTCCTCCGTGTCGACGTCCAGGGCGAAAACAGACGCGATATGCATAATGCATGATATGCGTGACGACAGAGATACCTCATGGATATTCAACATAACATCCGTAGACACACGACCGATGACTATCCACTCACATTAAGTTGCGTATTAAATGCACTAGGCTTGAGTCGGTACGGTCGATCACACCGGGACCCGACCGTTGCCGTCGGGTCCCGGTTTCGTTTTTTGAGAATCGACGCTCCGAAAAAAATAATGAAATATGTAAGAAATTGCAGTTTTGCACAACACTAAAATCATTCCACCTTGAAACTTAAGTATTTAATTGTTACCAATCATATTCTAGCTCATCCTGAATCAATCCGAACTGCTGATATAAATATGGGTTGCAAAGCAGTTCGCCCCATCGGGTTTTCGTTGCCAGCTGCTAGCTAGCTACTGTACTGGCCGGGTCTCTCGGCAGGATTAATAAATCAGGTTCAAAGAAACATTAATGTTTGAATAAAAAACGGCTTTCTAAAAAGTACTTCTTTACAACATACCGATCGAATAATTTTTTAAAGACAAATTGGATATTATTTCTTTGACTTTGAACACCGCATGCTTCTTTTACAAGCTGAAAATTACTTGGTAATCACAAGAAGTTTCGATACGGATAGCTGTTGCAAGGCAAGTTCAGACTAGTCTCGGAAAAATGCGCAGTGCTCCTCGTAGTTAGCTGTAATCCGTTTCAGAACGAACCCAAACAAAGACGTGATCGTAGCGAGAAAAAATCATTAAAAACTACGAGAGCACATTTGGAAAGACAACTACTCAAAATTATCGTAAGCAGATACATAACTTGGAGGAATAATACAATAGTTGTCCAAGAAAAGCCACAGAAATAGTGATATTTAAGGAGTTACTATAGGTACTGATATGTCCGAATTACACGTTATTTGGTTTCTAGCCTCGTGTTCTAACACGAGGCTTGAAACCAAATAACGCCCTCTGCGGTAAAAAGCAGTATAACAAAGGATTCGAGTATTTGCAGCAAGCCCCTTGCGATAAAAATGTACCCAGTTACTCCTCGATTATCACAATTTCTTTGGCATTTCTTGGGCGATTATTGAATTCTTTGTCCAAGTTATTTATCTGATTATCGTAATTTTGAGCAGTAGTTGTCTTTCCAATTGTGCTCTCGTAGTTTTTAATGATTTTTTTCTCGTTACGATCACGTCTTTGTTTGGGTTCGTTCTGGCACGCATTACAGCTAACAAGGAGCACTGCGCATTTTTCCGAGACTAGTCTGAACTTGCCTTGCAACAGCTATCCGTATCGAAACTTCTTATGATTACCAAGTAATTTTTAGCTTTTAAAAGAAGCATGCGGTGTTCAAAATCAAAGAAAAAATATCTATTTTATTTTTAAAAATTATTCGATCGGTATGTTGTAAAAGAGTACTTTTTAGAAATCCGTTTTATTATTCAAACATTAATGTTTTCTGACCCGATTTATTCAACCTGCATGAATCAAAATGGCGGCTCGATCGTTGTCTTTCTATTTTTGCTCCAGTTTTTTTACTTTTAGAGGCACGATAATGACACTAAAGATCGCCAATCATGGATAAAAATAATGTCAAATGGAAGAATATACCGATCTGTGCCGAGGTATGCATGTGTTGATTTATTTGACTGATAAAAAAGGTCACTTTTAAGGGACATACTGATGATGCTTTTTTTATAGAGGCAATTGACAAATCCTGCGAGCTGATTTCGGGACACCGGGTCCCGATCGGTGCAAGGCCGTCGGGACCCGGTTTATGAAAATCCCGACATGACTCAGGCCTAAAATGCACGCTGAATGGGTATGACTTACCCCGTGTTAGGTATCTTCCTATATGATATTCTCTATATAGACCGCGCCGTCGATCACACTCATTTCTTTGCAGTTCTCAAAGAGACACACAACAAATGACAAACCACTCACATTATGTTGCGTATTAAATGCTCTATGCAAAGGGCGGGATCACCGAGAGTAAAGCGTCTTGCTATAGGATGTGCTTTAGGATGTGCTTTAGCGCTGCATGCACAAGCCACAGAGATACACACGAAGCTTCCCGTCCACGTCCTAACTTAGAGACCTATTTCCATCATTATTGCCGCGATTTTTATATAGTTTTCGTGAATGGAGGTATGAAATCAAAGCTTATTTTGTGATTATTACGGCCATGTATACAAAATTTTGATTATCATTTTCTAAAGGAAAGTTTTCACAAGAAAACCATTGGACTGACAGTTCAGTCGCAAGCTGCCTTCAATCAACACGCAGTGCAGTGTGTGTGAGTTGAGATGAGCTTGCAGGAAGCTCCAACACCGGGACCGCGCCCCGCAGGCGTCCGACGCCTGCGGCGCCGGTGTTGAGCTTCCTGCAAGCTCATCTCAACTCATTTGACACTTTGAAATTGTTATCTGTTGGTTTGCATCATTATTGCCGCGATTTCAAATTTTCAATATAGTTTCGTGAATAGATTTACGAAACCTGAGCTTAGAATTAGTAAAAATATTACTAATGTCTACGTTTTTAAACGACTGTCTGATTTTCTTGTGAAAATTTTACTTTGAAAAATGATTATCGAAATTCATGGTCAGAAATAATCACAATCTAGGTTCATTATGTTACAGTTCTTGCATCAAATCAATGCATGAAAACTTAGTTATTGAACTAGAAAAATTTTTTTTTTTTTTTAAATAGGCAATTATGAAGTAGGAAGCCTGAAACCTTAGCCTACTAAACAAATCTCAACAAAGTGTAGGCCTATCCTTTTATGAATTAATGAAAAAGTAGCCCCAGGAAAAAGAGCCCCCGAAAGTTGAAAAAGTAGCCCCCAAAAATTTCCCAAAATTTGAAATGGAGCCTCCGAAATGAAAAACTTAATTTTTTGCCTGCGCCCCCCTCTAGAATCCCTCGGATTTCCGCGGGTCCTGAGTTGAGTGTATATATAATATAGGGGTGGGGTCCACGGGTTTCAAGGGGCCATAAACCCCCAAGAGCTCGGGGGTTACATTCTTCAAAGTTGGGGGGGGGGGGGAGAGATCAGATCGCAGCGGGTTGAGTGTATATATAATATAGGCGTGGGGTCCACAGGTTTCAAGGGGCCATAAACCCCCGAAAGCTTGGGGGTTTAGGCGTTTAATTAGGGTCAGATGAGCATGTTTTTAATACTTTATTTGTGACACTTGCGAGTCAGTAATTGGCGTGGGGTCAATACGTAGAGTTGCGTAGTGTTGCGTACCAACTACGCTGGCCTACGTTACTATATGCTGAGGGACGGAAAGGGGTACGCAAGATGAACGAAAACAATTCAACATGTTTAATTTTTTTCACGTACTTTCGGCGTAGAAATTTGACGCAGAAAGTACGCCTTTTTACGCAACACTACGCTACATGCCTACGCAACAGTACGCTACCCTACGCCAGATCGACAAAGCAGTAAAAGCTTTCCACACTACGGAACTCTACGCAGTTCCAGTGGCTTAAAGAATAACTACCGGTACAGTTGGATCGTTTTTTTAATTTTTTTATATAAGGCCAAATTTAAAGGCACACTGTCCTACTTGTAGCTACTTGCTCCCTCTATATAGAAAACTTCCCAAATCGGTGCCTGTTGGTCCCCCATGATCCTCTTTTTCTTATGTTAAATGAGAGCTGAGTTAATGAGATAGCCACCTGTCACAGTGACCTCGATGACTCGCTGTGTGGTCTAATCCCTTCTAGCTGCAGTAGTAACGCCTACCTTTAAAAAAAAACATGTTTGGCGTCCTGTTTTTTCGAAAAATGGGAAGGAGGAGGCCCTTTTTTTTTCTTTCAAAATGGCCGCTCGGTACATTTTCCCTGACATTCGGGCTATTTTTCAAGATGGCGGCCGACAATTTTTTTTTTCTTTTTTAAAATCAGAAATACATTTTAGCAGTGCTTTTCATGTTTTTTTTCTTAAAAAAAAAAAAAAAAAAAAAAAAAAATAGGAGGCGGCCCCCAAATAGGAAGCAACCCACACATTTTTTTTCTTTCAAAAAAAAAAAATCAAAAAAAATTCAAAAAAAAAAAAATTGGAGGCGGTAAAAAAAGTAAGCGGGCGGGGACGCAAAACATTTTTTTAATGGCCTGAATGGCAAATAAAGTTCTTGGTGGTTTTAATTTAGACAGTCTCTATATATCTATTTACACCCCCCGCCCCCCTCTAGAATCCCGCGGATTTCCGCGGGTCCAGCTAGTAGTGGTATAGTTATTGTACCGTTTGTAGTCCCATGTGTGCAAATTTGTGCTGGTTTTGACTTATGTTTTTTTTTTCTTTACTCTTTCGCCGCAAAGGCCGCACCCCAACTTTTGATATTTTCTCTTCAAAAAATACTGCGGCCTTTACGCGGGCAAATATGGTAGTCTAATAATAATTAATAATAATTAAATCAATTTATATAGTACAGCTACTATATAAATATAATCTACTTTGCTGATATACTCATGCTTATATGAGAGTGAGCAGATCTTCAACCAATTTACAGCTGCCACCATTAAAGGTAATACAAAGTTTTGGTATTAGGTCATGAATTTGGTTCAAATGAACATATTGGAAGCATATACGATCCTACAATATTCAATGATCGTTGTCGCGGTCGAAATCGACTCTAAAATTATGAAATTTTAAATAATAAACACTTTATGTTGAATAGCTACCTCTCAAGGTCAAGATATTAATTAAGTTATAAAACAATGTTTATTGACTAAAATCGACCGATAAGCTTATTCTCGTTCGGAAATAATATACCACAACTACATACTCTGAGATTTTCATGGTCGCAGCTACCATTATACGGCCGTAGGAGCTATTTGAAATTTATCCACATTTACCGGGAGCACCGGTAAATCTTTATAATGGATTTTTCTCGAAAGCAGAAATGTTTTAGGGGCTAAAATTTCTGGTGTTTTTAATTCATCCACAGGGGCATCCAAATATATCAAAATTGTAAAGAATCACTATCCACCCATTTTTCAAAATTTCCCAAAACTTTGTAATACCTTTAAGCTTTTCTCTGTGAAATTCTTTCCCTTTCCCCTAACAGTGAGGTGTTGTACCCCAAGGATACCTGCAGTCCCATCAGTGGAGTGTCTGCTGAGATCCTGTGTAGGGGAAGAGACTATGTGGTAAGAGATCATCCTTTGAAAATATCTTTAATGGACGCTACTGTGTGAGTAAAAAAAAGGTTTACACTCAGGAAATTGTCATTTATTTTAAAAGTCAGCTATGAACGAAAGGTTATCATACATGGTTTGAAGAGTGTTATATCCTGAATCATATGGTATCATTTTTGTGTGGTATGTGCTCATGCTTGAATGAACAGGAGGCATTGTTTGCCAGCGTGCAAAAATCGACTAGCGCAAAAATATTACAGTTAGAGAATGAATTGAATATATCAAATGTGATGCAGTGCATGTGCTTTTTGCAAAAGCAAAGTCACAAACACGCACAAATGTTCTTTGATATTTGACATGTGTGGCATGATTAATTTTGTTAGGGATGTTATTTGGATCTGCAAAGACCAAAATTAATACCCAAAACCCAATTGTTTTATTTAAACATCACATTTATTACTTTGGCGCAAGTCTATTTTTGCACTCTTTTAAAAAATGTCTCCTTTTCATCAAAGCGTGAACACATTCCACTCACAAATGCCAAATGATTTGGGATAAAACACTCTTTCATAAAATGTATAATAATTTACTGTTCATAGATGATATTTAAAATAATGAGCAATTTTCTAGGTGTAAACTTTTTTTTGACTCACACTGTATATTGTTGATAAGTTGCCAGACTGTAGATCTCAAGGTAATGGGTTCAAATCCCAGTCAGGCACTAACGTTAATCTACATTTGCCACTCTCTACCCAGGTGTTAAATGGGTACCCGTAGGATGCAAACGTTTATGTAATATGCTTAGCATTGTGAGCGGCTGTAAAATGGCTGGAATACTCCTCAGGGAGTGGAGAATGTGCAAACATTGTGTGCGGGCAAATCTGAATCTAATGATCAGGTTAATAATGTATCTGTAAACCGCTTAGAGACATCGGCGATGTATTAAGCACTACATAAACGTGAAGTATCATTATTTTGATATTGACATTCATTGAAAGTGTTATGAGATGTATTTATTTGTTGGAAATAACTGAATAATTTAAGAGGCTCATGTCTATTTTAATCTTTATGTTAATGGGAAAATTGTGGACTATTTAGTATGTTTCAATATTTTCTCATTATTAGCTCCATTTTGTATTTCCTTTTAGATGTGGAGATTTACTCAGAGTAGATGTGTGGTGAGGAAGGAAGTAGCATCTGTTACAAAGGTAAGGCTTTCAAAGAAACATGCAAAATTATAGATTGTATTATTTTTGTTAATTTACTTTTTCCAATCCTATTTCTTTTTGTTTCTGCTCTAATTTTTGTCTTGTGTAAGTTTTGTGTTAACAATGAAGCTGCTGAATTTAAAAGATATGTTTGAGGCTTTTCTTTTGTAGTCAGTTACATGATTTCCTAAACAAAAGGCAATGCCTCTTTCCATATTTGTTGCATCATCTCTCTCTCTCTCTCTCTCTCTCTCTCTCTCTTCCTCCCCTATTTTTATCTGCTTATTAGAGTATCCCTCTTTCTTTTTAACCTCTCCCTCTATCACACATTTATAACCTTTTTCATTCTATGTCTTTTAACCATTGGAATTCTTGTCAAATCCAATGAATACCTCATGCTTCCTCTTTTTCTTGTTCTGTACTTTATAGGGAGATGTACCACTAGAGCTGAAGATCTCATAATTAGAAAGGACACCGTCTTATTCTATCTATTAATTTCTTTGTTGTTTATTTTCAGCTGCAAGCAGAAGACACCAAAGAGATTCTTGAGCAGATGGCCAAACCCAAGGTCAATCTGGGTTGGGAGTTCCTTCACGAGTATGACAAGGACTTTGTCGACCGTCACTCTGAAGTCTATCAACGCCAGTTGATGCTATGGCAGGCCAAGCTCCAGCAGTAAGTTCAGTTAAACAGAAAATAAGCAGAAGTTCCTTCCGAGTTAAAGGCACACTGTCCTACTTGTAGCTACTTGCTCCCTCTATATAAAAAACTTCCCCAATCGGTGCCTGTTCGTCCCCCATGATCCTCTTTTTCTTATGTTAAATGAGAGCTGAGTTAATGAGATAGCCACCTGTCACAGTGACCACGCTGGCTCGCTGTGTGGTCTAATCCCTTCTGACTGAAGTAGTAACGCTTCCCTTTAATACTAAAAATGATCATAAAGTCTTTAATCTTGTAGCTCTAAATCAAACATCAGATCATATGTTGTTTCTTAGATAGGTATTGGCCGAATTTGTTACATTAAAGGGATCCGGTAACTTTGTCTCAGATTCTGAAATAAAATTCTGGATTTAGCTCATGATGCAATGATTATTATAAACCTTTAGGTCAGTCAGGAACCCCATGAATTTACAATCCGATCGCCTGTCTGATTATCAAGATATTTATGATTGGAATTACAAATTTTGAAAACCTTTCGCCTGACGATTTTCATAACACTACAGTCTATTGGGGAAAACCAGTATGGTAAAACCGGTCACTCAAAGATTTTTACTTTTTTGAGGCACTTCTAGATCATTTTGAAGCGCAATTTTTTTTAGGGCTTTAATATTACACCATATCACAGACACTGATAACACGTAGGGCCGTGTATCTCAGATTTAACATTGTTAAACGATCCCTTTAACCCTATTTAGCCTGGGCTATTTTGAAACTGCACAGTTCGGGGGGGGGGGGGGGGGGCATCTTAGGCCCCCCCCCCCTATGATATCGGCCGTGAAACGACCGATCGCCGCGAAAATTTGCATACATGTCAAGTGAAGTGTATAAAATACTATGGTAATTTCACTCATTTGCATATTTATGGTAATTTATGCAAATACAGTCATCAAATTCACATTTTTGCCCATTAATCAGACATTATTCATATTTATAAGCATTCTTTCTCACTACATATATTTGTTAGACCATTTGGAATAATAATACAACACAAAAAATTGAAAAACCAGGGTTATTCCTTATGTTATCTATTGTTTTGATAATTTCTTATGTATTTCTTTGTTTTTTTAATTGTTGTATTTTATTGTTTTTGTTGTTTTATTTCGTTTCCAACTATAATTCAACTATTTTGACACCAAAATAAACACCTAAACTATAAACAAGACCAAATAACCAATGTTTTATCTCTTTATTTGAAAAATGAGATTTCCATATTTTTTGTACACAAATCACAAAAATGAGCGATTTTCGGGCTGACATGCAAAGACAATAGGACACGTGACTTTGTAATGGTAGGTCCGATTTTCGAAAAATTTCTTTCAAAAGATGCGCAAGACTCGAAAGAAAAAAGTCACAAAATTTCAGTGCAAGATTTTCTTGCGTTAAAAAATTATCGCGAAAAATGTCGAGGGGGGGGTTTCTAAAGCCCCCCCCCCCCCGGGCTAAATAGGATTAAGGCAAAAGAGAATATTATAAAATGGGTTCAAGAATGTAGCCAATGAGAAGCATCGAAATGGATCACCTGTGCGTGCATTAATTTTTACCATATGCACTAGGCGTGCATTTAGGTGATATCAACCGTCAATTCCTCGACTTTATACTCATATTGTAGATCCATCATATAAAAACAATAATACATGTTTTTAGCTCGTGCATTAGTGATATGCACTGCCCTTGGCTAAGTCACAATGAGACGAACAATAAACTCGACAAGCCTCGTTCGTTATCCTACCGTGACTTAACCTGCGTGCAGTGCATATTCACTAATGTACTCACAAAAATGTATTATTTGTATAATATTGCATATAGTACATGGATGTTCAATCCTGTGACCCCATTTTTATTTGTCTTGCAGAATTTCCAAGATCTTGAAAATTCCCAAACATGAGACAGAGAAGAAAGCCAAAGTGAAAAATGAAGGTGAGAACAAAATGATTACCTCATAACTGATTTGAAATGTGTACTCGTGTAAGAATGAAAACATAATCCTATTCCATGTCATATCTTCTTGTTGGTTTTTATTTTGGTAGATTTCCGTGATAGTAAGTCTGTAGAGTCTAATGACAAAAATGCGTCATGAATTATGTATGACAATATGGTAAGGCTGTGCAAAACAGTGTAATGAGGTACCCGAGTACACTCCCAGGCTTACAGGCGAATACTCGAGTATTCGGACGCCATGTTTTTTTTTAATTTTTTTTTAATTTTTTTGAATTTTTTGATTTTTTTTTTTTTTTTTTTAATTTTTTTTTTTTTTTTTTTTTTTTTTTTTTGCCACCACCATACATACCACTGGAGCAGTATCCCAGTTCTGTCGCCGAAAACGCATGCAATTTTACTTCGAGTTGCAGTTGAAGGCGCCGATTTAATAATAATAATAACAGTAAACAATGCTGTTTTAAAAACCAAAGATGGCAGAATAATCCATTTTCCTCCAAGTCCAAGCAGAAATCCAGACATTTGGTCCCAGTTTCTGAGTGGTGAGTTTGACAGTGCTTGAGTTGGGAAACATTTTTACCGACGGCACCATGCCAGCGGCCGCCGCTCACCCAGGCACGGGTAAGCGTCGGCCTGGACAGATTTTTTTTTTTTTCAGATTTTTTTTTTTTTCATTTTTTTTTCATTTTTTTTTTTTTTTTTTTTGCGGCCGAATATTCGGGTACGAGAAATCGTACCCGAGTAGTGGTCAACCGTGCGGGTACTCGAGCATTCGACTACCCTTCACAGCCTTACTTGAATATGGTGATGATATGAAAAGGAGAAGATGAAATAATAAAAAAAATTAAAAAAGGAAAGAAAAAAAAACAGCAGCTACACTTCCCCCTTGCTATTCAAATGCACCTTATCTCTAGTCAGAATCAAATGATTTTACAAGAATTCACAGAAGAGGTAATGAAGGGAAATCTTCCCATTTTTGGGGTAGGCCATTTTTTTAAAGCTATAAGTAATTTACAAGCACTGAATACATGTCATGTAATATCAATTAGTACTGAATTGTAGGTAGTTTAGGTACATAGTTTTGCTGTATCTTAAAGTGTTTGCACTAGCTCCAATCTTATTCAAACACCAAAAGTAGAAAATGCATTCCTTAAGACAATTTTTGCATGTATCAACCTTGGAAAATGAAGGAATGCTATAAAATTCATTTATTCATATTTGTGAGAAGATGCAGTTTTTGATGAAATTTAATATCTTGTCTCTGTACATGCAGTTGAAATCATTTCTGGTGCGGAGCGGGTCAAGACAGCACGCAGCCGAGCTCGTAGCAAGTCATCCTCGATGTCCGACTCAAGTCCAACCAAGTCATCATCAACAACGAACAACATGGATCCAACCAATCACGTCATAGACTTGGACACTTTCACCCCTTCCCAGCAACCCTCCCGCATACCCACCATGGCCTCCCTAGAGGGCAGCACACATCTCACAAATTCGTCCGGCGAGGGCGGAAGCAGAAACCGAAGTCGTTCAAACTCGACGAGCAATACCAACGGGGGCGCGACTGACGGTGGTGGTGGTGGTGGGGATTTGAAAAGTGAACTTAGAACTTTCCTGGGCGATACCTTCCAGGAGCATTCCATTTTAAGCATCACCCAGATGAGGAAGATGCTCATGGGAAGACTGACCGAGTGCCCTCCAGGTCACGTGTTGGGGTCGGGGGTCACTGATCAGCTGTTGGAAGAGTGCGCCGAGGAAATTGGCGGAACCCTGCTTCAAGTTGCAGTGAGTTAGGATCCTTTCTTTCATAGATAATGCTTTGAATGACACATTGGAGCATGCAGTGCCTTGTAGATATGGTATATGAGTGCTCTGTAAGAGACATATACAGTTGTTGTTAATGTGATTGTGATCATGTAGCAGTGTAAAGTTCTGAATGTCACCAAGTTCTACCAAAGTATTTATAGGGGAATCCAACTGTGATGAGGATGATGGATGATGATGATGATGGTGATGGTGATGGTGATGGTGATGCGGAGGAGGAGGAGGAGGAGGAGAAGAAGAAGGTAGTGAAGGAGGAGGAAGGGAAGGAAGAGGAGGAGGAGAAGAAGAAGGAAGGGAAGGAGGAGGAGAAGAATTGATGATGATAATGTTTATGATGATCATGAAGATGACAATGATGATGATGGTGATTATAGTGATGGTGATGGCATCAATGGTAATATCGATGATTATCTTGGTGAGGATTCATTGTGATAGTGCTGTTGCTGCTGCTACTGATAATAACGATAATGATGTTGATGGTGATGAATTCTATGATGGTGCTAGTGGTGATGATGGCAGCAGTATAATACCCTGAATCTTCTTTATCTTTCCTACTCAGTGGCCATCTCAATACAATGATGTACCAGATAAGAGATTATTTTGTAGAACGGCCCTTGGAGAATCACATGACAAGGTTAGTATCAAACTCAAACTCAAACTCAACTCATTTTAGCAAGAAACTTGTAATCTTCTGCTGTGACACCAGATTGGCCCTTCTTTCTCCTTTTTCTGTTTTTGTTTTGTTCTTTCTTTTCTTACATATTTTACAAAATAACACTGTACACTGTTGAATGATCCTAATGCATAACATTTGCCAGGTTTGCGGTTTCAGTATTTTGTAGTCCTGAACAGTATTGTTTTTTTTTCTTCCTTTAATGTTTTGTTCTTTCTTTCTTTTTTTTTCATATTTTACAAAATAACCGGTAAACTGTTGAATGATCCTAAGATTAAGTTTTGCATAGTGGTGCGTATAACATTTGCTAGGTTTGCAGTTTCAGTATTTTGTAGTCCTGAAAAGGATTGTTAGGCTTGAAAGGGGATAGAAAGAGGAAGGAAGAAGTATCCTTTCATATTTTGTCCACCCACATGGTGAAATCTGCAATCCTAACAAATGTTACCCAATTGAAGTTACATGTAGCTATTCATGTATGATTGCAAAAATACAAATTAGCAGTAGGATCACAGATGCCATGTTGGGCTATTTTTAACCTGAATAAGTCTAGTATTGCAAGAAGAATTAGTTCAATTTTTAATTGATAAACATTTTGATGCATTCATCATCCTATCATTAGGAAGGATAATGTAAATAGTTTTGATTAGGTGTTTTTCATTTCAATAAAACTTTAGTGGTGATGTTCAATGTTTATCTTATCACACATATCATAATTAGGTTTTTAGGCATAGATTTTTTCTTTTTAATTCCCAACTTGTCATCCATATAATTATCAAATTTAATAAATATATCTTTATTTTGATGAATCTTCAGTTCCGAGGGGTAATCATCGATCTGTTCCGAGAGAACTTCAAAGTGAAGAAGACCCACATCATGGAGCAGTGCAAAGAAATTTTAGGAGAGGACCCGCCTAGTAAAGCAGAATTTGATAGAATTCTCAAAGTAAGTATGAGACCTGGGGGTGTTTCACAAAGATCTTAAGTCGAACTTAACTCTAAGTTGGACTTAAACATTATGAAGAGCCATTTGTAGCTTTAAAATTAAATAAATTCAAAAGCAAAAATTGAAGTATTTAAAACTTTTCATAAATTCCACATGAAAACTCCTTGATGATAGAAAATATAAATGATTTGAATCAACATATTATACCTTTTAAAATAACTTTTACAGAATATTGTTAAAGATGCTAACAGCTTTTCATAATTGGTAAGTCCAATTTAGAGATAAGTTCAACTTAGGATGTTTGTGGAAAAAAAAAAAAACTTGCCTCGTACTGTAGAGATTTAAATCAAATCCTTGTATATGACTGCATCTGAGAGCAGTGTCATGATTTATTAGTAGAGGAACTGTCCAATAAATGTGAATTTAAAAATATTTAAAATGATAATGTGAGTAATGAATGAAATCAAAATACTCAGTATTTCAAGGATGTAATTTTAAGATAACATTGAAAGTGAGAAAAACAAGAAAAACCTTATCAAATTGAATGTTTTTAGAGTGAGGAACAAATAAGTTATGCTTTGAATATATAATTCAATAGACTCACCTGTTTCGGGAGAACCCTCTAAGTAATTTTGTTGAGTATATCACAGATTTGATGCTTACATTATGTTACTGAGACTTTAAAGTTGCTCAAGCATGGGTATATAGAGGGCAGCACACGGACGTACACACAGGAGCTCAGTGTTATGTCGTGATCGCCAAGTTGACGAACAAATTTATAACCACACATGAACATCTTTAACATGGGTTTACCTGATAGAAAAAAATAAAGAGTAATGAAATCAACCTTTTTCATATAAATGTTTTGTCGATGAATAATGAAAATATCTCTATCTATTTCATTTTTTTCTCAGAATGTATGCATCTTCAAGAGCCCCCACTGGTACTTGAAAGGAACCATACCAAACTCATGACGAAGGCTGCATAACTAGGCTCAACTTTTATTTCAATTTCAAGTGAAGATAGTGATTATTTTCTTTTTGATAACAACTTTACGAGATCAGGGCCCTGTTTTACAAAGAGTTACGATTGATCCAAATCAATCGCAAGTCCTCTTATCAATCACAAGCTTACAGTCTCCTATCTCTTATGTACATAGTTGCGATTGATATTAATCGCAAATAAGTTGCGATTGATATTAGCTCTTTATAAAACGGGGCCGTTATTTAGTCATTTTTTATTTTTTATAATTTAGATGTTATCTTTATTTACTCTAGTTAATCAACACTTTTTCTTTCTATGAAGGAAAAGATTGTATTTCAAAATTTACTTCAACTTTGCAGTATCAGAGAAAAAAGTGTGTCCTTATGAAAAGATTTCACCCCACTTGTTATACTTATTACAGGGACATTAAAACTTGGAAAGATTGATAATATTGATTAATTTCCAGTGCAGTCATGCATATTGCGTGCCAAAACAATTGTTTTATTAATTTCTATGGGATCTCTATCTTTGTTATTACTGTTAATAGAGTATGTAATAAACCTGTACATCTCTAGATGACGTCATATTTTTGTTCTACATTCTACATACATAGTTCAATAAATCTCAATTAGAGGTAATACAAAGTTTTGGGAAATTTTGAAAATTGGGTGGATAGTGATTCTTTACAATTTTGATATATTTGGATGCCCCTGTATTATAAGCACTAGAAATTTTAGTCCCTAAACTACTTCTGCTTTTGAGAACAATTGGATATACAAATTTACCAGTGCTCCCAGTAAATTTTGATAAATTTCAAATAGCGCCTACGGCCGTACAATGGTCGCTGCGACCATGAGAATCTCAGAATATGTAGTTGTGATATATAATTTCCAAACGGGAATAGCTAATCAGTCGATATTTGTCAAGAAACATTATTTTATAGCTTAATTAATATCTTGACATTGAGAGGGAGCTATACAACATAAAGAGGTTTTATTTACAATTTCATAACTTTAGGCTCGATTTCAACCGCAACAACGATCACTGAATATTGTAGGATCGCATGTACTTCCAATATGTTCATTAGAACCAAATTTATGACCCCATACCAAAACTTTGTATTACCTTTAAGTTCTTCTTATCTTAGTGTCATCAAACACATTATTTTGTCTTTCAGTTATTGAAAGCACGTCAGTCAGTTGAGCAAGCAATTTGTCTACAATATATAGTCTGATCATGGCTTCGATAACACAAAGTCGCACAAAACCTCATGAACCAAATTCAGTCTAATCATTGATAACATGCTCCCTGACGTAGTGTTGTGTTCGTCATTGGAACCAGTGTTTAGATTATTAGAGAGCTACTGGTAACGTCACCCATTTGCAGGCCCTGCCCATTTGTGTGATCAAAAGTTTTGCTTTTACGTGCCTAAAACATGCAACAACATTTCCTATATTTGTAATGGTCTATCATCATTTTTGTTAACAGGCAAAATTGAAATAACTGTACCCTGAAATTCTTCAACATAATTACAAGTGAAGTTGATAAAATTAGAAGTGGTCATTTTTTAGCATCACCAGTATATATAATAAATACAGATGTATTTAATGTCAACCCTCAATGTTTATTGTGCTGTTTAATGGTTTGATATGTATGTTACAAAGTTCAGTTTACCATTATGTACCAAGTATTTCAAATACATAAGAGATAAACAGAGATATTGATTCTTAAAAAGAAAGATAAACAGAGATATTGATTCTTAAAAAGAAAGATAAACAGAGATATTGATTCTTAAAAAGAAGGATTGTCAGCTGTCATTTTGCCTTTTTTTGTATTGTTTGTATGAGTATGGCAGTTGCTCAGTGTCAATTTTGTACACTGAAAAAATGTCTAGCTTCAAGCTTGTGAAGTGACCAACACTTTCAACCCTAACCAGTAACCATAACCATAACCCTATACTTTTGATGAAATAAAACCTAAAGCAATTGTCACTGGATTAATTGTTGGAGCACCTTTGCATTGTGTGAATTTTCATCTCGGACAAGCAGTTACTAAAATTGCATCTCTGTTATCTTAAGCAAGAAAATTGTATGTTAATTTGATACAGAAACAATTTTGCTTTCCTTCCAATGGTATGGTCATTTAAAAAGAAAAATTAGTTGATTGATAATTAGCAAGGTCCATATTTTTGCTCTCTCTGGCCCCAGGTTGATTGCTAGTTGTGTGCCTATTGCAGAATAAAGAATATACTGTACATGCTATTCAAATTTATCACCAATCTTGTGCAAATGTTTATTAATTTGTTTACATTTGATTAAAGGTTAAGAAGACCATGAGTATGAAAAGTAGAAGAGAGAGAGGTTAGGGAAAAGGAGGGAGAGAGAGAGTGAGAGAGAGATCTAGTAATCTTCAAACGGCTATGCAGCCCACCACAAAAAATACAGTGAGATATTGAACAGCGAATAGGAAGATTTATTTACAGCTCCCTTGCAATTTATCAAGATGATTTTTATAATCCTGTCAGAAAAAATTATGTTTTTAATGTAATAACATGATCTTACTCGTTTGTGGTTGACGTTCATTTAAATACGGTTTCTTTTTAAAGGTGAAATTCAAAGAAGATCACAAATATGTCAACTAATGTATCACTAGAACTGGTAAGCTAACAGATGGCCATCGGACAAGTTTTAGGTCAACTACATAATCGGGTGATTTATAAAAAAATACAAATACAACCACCTCCATAGCAGCTGGGATATACGAGAGATTCGCCAGAAAAATAATGATGTTTTAATGACGTCACTATATGGACCAACACTGCCCAAGCAGACGACATCCCATAGAGAATGAACATAATTGCAAAGCTATTATTTCTCAAATTATAATGAGTTTAGTGTATATAAATGTAATGGCATGTCAAACCATTCAAAAGGGGATATGACCCCTATGATAACTAAAATCTCTTGCTTGTAAATACACAAGATAGGGGTTAATTAACAATCAAAGAAACCAGACTTTCAAATTGAAAAACCCCAGGAATGATATCAAGGACGGCATTTGTTCACTCTTGAAACGCTGAACATACCCCGGTGTGTGCAGCTGAATATACGATGGCGTCTTATTTTGTGTACAAGCAACAGATTCTAGGAAGAAGACAACTTTAGACTGATTTGCAGTTTGCTCGACATTTATTCCGCTCCGAAACTAGGAGTCCTTTTCCTCAAAACATGTAAAGTAGGAAAGTCAAAGTAAAACAAGTAACATGCATAAAAGCAATAACAAAATCTTATAACCACAATAAAGAGGGTCCACCATAAACAATTCGACAATAATGTATAAACGTGATATGATTCAACAATCTTAAGGGTACATGTACCATGAGTGAAACTCAAAATTGTAGGGATCTCCGGTCACGTGATCAGCGGAGGGATAGTAACTCCTTCCGATCACCCCAGGTCCCTGGGGTTTACGTGACCTGCCGGTAGGATAGTATCTCCTACGGATGATCCCCACAACTTTTCAATACTCACAAAATCATCAATGCATAAATAACATAGTTATGGAAACACTATATTTGTGGGATCTCGAGTCACGCGATCAGCGGAAGGATAGTAATTCCCTCCGATCACCCCAGGTCCCTGGGGTTTACGTGACCTGCCGGTAGGATAGTATCTCCTACGGATGATCCCCACAACTTTTCAATACTCACAAAATCATCAATGCATAAATAACATAGTTATGGAAACACTATATTTGTGGGGTCTCGAGTCACGCGATCAGCGGAAGGGTAGTAACTCCCTCCGATCACCCCAGATACCTGGGGTTTACGTGACCCACCGACAGGATAGTATCTCCTGCAGTATCCCCAATGTTATCCCGGTGCTACTATACCAGCGCATATATAAGAAGTGGTGATAATCGGAACCAACCATGGAATAATCACGAGTAAAAGAAATCCTCCCCCAGTCAACCCCCGTGTTACCATGATATTAAATACATACAATTCGTTATATCACTCAAAACAACATTGTACTTCCAATTTGTTAACCCTCAATCAACTTTAAGTAGTTTACTTCTTCAACTCTACTTAAACTAAAGAGGGGTGGGTGGGCCGGGGAAAAAGGACTTCTCCGAGCGGAGATAAAGTCGAAAGTGAGAAAATCTTGCACACGGCGTTCCCACGCTTACTGCGCGCATAACTCCACCGTTGTAGATTCACTGGCTGTGCGCATTTTCGGTTTCTTTACAGAGGTAAATTTCACATGTCGCTGTCTCACAAAGGCACCGCTTAAACAGCTGTAAAAGGCGCGCGCTATTTCTGGCCTATGCCAGCAATTGTTTTGTCTATCCTTGACTCTCCCAGAATGACTCTGATCATTTATTATGATCACGTTATTCCTTTATTTTTGTATCGCTGCATTTGTCATCAAAATAAAACCATGCACGGAGTTTAGAGTGAGGCAATATATTATACATTTAGCCTGATAGCAGTGAAGTAAGAGAAAGAACTCAAGAGAAGATGAAAACACAGGCACTGAAAATGTGTGAGATATGTCATGGGACATCGTCTGCTTGAGCAAGTCATGTCCATACTGTGATCTCACACATCTCAGCAGCGTTCGGAGAGCTCTTCAGGTGCTATGCCGGGGCTGTATTTAAGCATTTTGTAATTTATAATAATCATTACTTCGAATGTTTCCAAGCATTGAATTTTGATAACCTTGTCCAATCATAGTTTCAACTTTGCAATAATGAAAATAAAGTGAGTTTTTAAAATCAATGAATAGGGGCTTTTCGTTTGTGTGGACGAGGACGGCGTTCACGTCCTCTAACGATGCGAATTGGCGTCAGACACCCGTCCTGTTCACTACCTTATTACCCTTTTCGTTTTAAGTTGACACCCGTTCTCTACACGATGACGTAATGCCCCCCGCACGCGCTTATTCAATTTCTCCTTCTTTCACTTCTTATTTTGTTCTTCGTTTATTATTCTATTATACTCTCTCTATTTTCCTTATGTTATTCTTTGTTTTTCCTTCTTTCATCTTCTCTTCTATCTTTCCATTGTCTATTCTTTATCATTTTCTCTTTCTGTCTTTCCTAACGTTATTGTTGTTGTTATCATTCTATCATTTTTCTTTCTATCTTTCCTCATATTATTCTTTGTTTCTTCCTTCTATCATCTTCTCTTATGTTATTCTTTGTTTTTATCATTCTATCACTTTCTCTTTTTGTATTTCCTTATGTTATTCTTTTTTTTTCCTTCTTTCACCTTCTCTTTCTGTCTTTCCTTATGTTATTCTTTCTTTTTTTTCCTTCTTTCACCTTCTCTTTCTGTCTTTCCTTATGTTATTCTTTCTTTTTTCCTTCCTTCACTTTCTCTTTCTGTCTTTCCTTATGTTATTCTTTGTTTTTCCCTTCTTTTACCTTCTCTTTCTGTCTTTCCTTATGTTATTCTTTGTTTTTTCCTTCTTTCACTCTCTCTTCAGTCTTTCCTTATGTTATTCTTTGTTTTTTCCTTCTTTCACTCTCTCTTCAGTCTTTCCTTATGTTATTCTTTGTTTTTTCCCTTCTTTCACCTTCTCTTTCTGTCTTTCCCTATGTTATTATTTGTTTTTTCCTTCCTTCACTTTCTCTTTCTGTCTTTCCTTATGTTATTCTTTGTTTTTCCCTTCTTTCACCTTCTCTTTCTGTCTTTCCTTATGTTATTCTTTGTTTCTTCCTTCTTTCACCTTCTCTATCTGTCTTTCCTTATGTTATTCTTTGTTTTTTCCTTCTTTTACCTTCTCTTTCTGTCTTTCCTTATGTTATTCTTTGTTTTTTTCCTTCTTTCACCTTCTCTTTCTGTCTGTCCTTATGTTATTCTTTGTTTTTTCCTTCCTTCTCCTTATCTTTCTGTCTTTCCTTATGTTATTCTTTGTTTTTCCCTTCTTTCACCTTCTCTTTCTGTCTTTCCTTATGTTATTCTTTGTTTCTTCCTTCTTTCACCTTCTCTTTCTGTCTTTCCTTATGTTATTCTTTGTTTCCTTCCTTCTATCACCGTTTCTTATGTTATTCTTTGTTTTTTTTAATCATTCTATCACTTTCTCTTTCTGTTTTTACTTTCTGATTTACGCTGCGATGTAGCAAGATGACGTCATTCTGACGACGGGTCACTAGTTTTCTGACGAACCTCAAATCATCGATGAACGGGTTCGCAAATGTGGCCTGACGACGCCAGACGACCCGACGCATGCGCAGATCGCCGAAATGACGTCCCATTTTACTTTAAACAACTTCTCATCGACCCGTCATCATCATCTTCTGCAGTGATCTTTCAAATGACAGGTTGACTCGAATCTTGCTCAACTTTGGTCAAGCGCCATCTGCGGTAGCGTTGGGTAACTATAGCAGCATTCTTTCAGCGGTGATTCGAGATCCGTCAAAATGTCGTACAGAGACCTAAGAAGTAAGCATAAATATGATTAAAATGTGAAATGTCGTGGTATATATGGTTATTTTTTGTTACTTTAGTTATGTGATAATGATCTCATTAAATTTGTATTGATGATACGTAATACAAATTGTATTTTTGTTGGCGTTGAAATTTTGTGTATGTTGCTAATTGATTGTTTACGTGATTCGGTTGCTCTGCGCCGTAAATCTGGTTGCATGTAGGCCGTAGCTAGAGGGTGCGTTGTACGTGGATGTTGACGCATTTTGCTAGCACACAGTAGCAGATTCAATTCCATAGCAGTTTTTGTTTTAGGATTATCTTGCAGTGTCGTACTCGTAGATCCAAAATTAAAAGCGCCATTGTCTTTCCCTTAATCATAGAATAAGCCAACGACCTCTGTTCATAAGCTATTGACAGTTAAATTTAGCAAATTACCAGCAGTAGATCTAGATCTAGATCTAGATCTAGGGTAGACCGAATTTTCCGTCTCTTTCGTTCGTTAGCCTCTTATTGGGGTAGGGTCGGCCGGCTCTCTCTTTAGAGACGGAAACCGTCTATACACATGTCCTTGCTAACGCCACGACCAGTTCTGGTCGTAGCGTTTTGCCCCCAAAATCCCCCAAAATGTCATTTTACCTCATGCATTGATTATTTTAAATTAGGAGAAGGTTATACTAACATCGGTTCCACTTACCAACTTGACTGTATAATCCGTTTAATGGTCCCTTTTAAGGAAATTACGGGTCTAAATTGACAGCCGTGTTGAAAATATTGCAAGGTGTGTTAAACTCTCGCTGCCGGAGTCATCTAAATCAATCTCATCCCTTCTAGTCTACGCCGAAGGCAAAATGATTATAAAGGAAAAACTGTGATAACGCCATTACGAACGTGTAGATGGCGCACAGTTTTTCCT
Source organism: Strongylocentrotus droebachiensis (assembly GCA_035222895.1). Lineage (NCBI taxonomy): Eukaryota > Metazoa > Echinodermata > Echinoidea > Camarodonta > Strongylocentrotidae > Strongylocentrotus > Strongylocentrotus droebachiensis. The sequence goes on along the minus strand of JAVYIG010000036.1, from coordinate 620,709 downwards.
TCATAATCATTTTGCCTCAAAGAAAAATAAGGGACCATTAAACGGATTATACAGTCAAGTTGGTAAGTGGAACCGATGTTAGTATAACCTTCTCCTAATTTAAAATAATCAATGCATGAGGTAAAATGACATTTTGGGGGATTTTGGGGGCAAAACGCTACGACCAGAACTGGTCGTGGCGTTAGCAAGGACATGTGTATAGACGGTTTCCGTCTCTAAAGAGAGAGCCGGCCGACCCTACCCCAATAAGAGGCTAACGAACGAAAGAGACGGAAAATTCGGTCTAGATCTAGGGTAGTAGGGATCTAGACTAATTTTCACAAAATATCGAGTCTTTTTGACTTTGAGAATTTAATTATTGAAACGTCCATCATCCCACATTATGTCATTAGACATTAGATCATGATCATAACTTTTTATTTTACCACTTGCACTGTGCTAAGACTATAGATCGAACAGTTTGAATTGATAATTCCAGGTCAAGGTATCATGAATAATTTCAATGAGAATAGTGCACAAAACCTGTGATTGTTTTACCCATGCAGTAATTTGTTTCCCAGTAGTGGTCTACAGGTAGTAGACAACTAAATGCTTTAGGCCTTTGAAAATAACTTAAATATTTTGTCCTCCCCCCCCCCCCCTCCCCGATTTGGTGTGGTTTAACATAGTGTTGAGAACGCTGTTGATCAATTTCCCCTCAATGAACAATTTTCCTTTCTTTTTCAGATTTCACTGAGATGATGAGGGCGTTGGGTTATCCCCGCCTCATCTCCATGGAGAACTTCCGCACACCAAATTTTGCTCTCGTTGCTGAGGTGCTCATATGGCTGGTCAAGAGGTAAGCTACAAATTGAAATGTAGATGAAGGAAGTTTGGAACACAGTAACATATAGATATAGGCATACTGTGCTGTGAATTCACTATGGCTCTGTTTTAAATTGAACACCAAAATTAGTGGAAGTTTGATTTAATTTAATTGCATTTGCAAAATAACCTGATTCTGGGATCTACAAAGTATTACTCTGCTACAAATTTGGGGTTTCCACTTTCCAAATTGAAAATGACATTCTAAATAATTGTTTTCTTTTCCTCATCTGTGATCTATCCTGGATAACTGTAACTATCAAGGTCAAAGCTCTTCCTGTTCACATGTTGGGTAGTTCTTCGGAAGTGAATTTGAGTTAATGACTTCATTTATCATTTTTATTTTTTTAGGTATGACCCTAATGCTGACATTCCCTCAGACACAGACTCGGAACAGGACAGAGTTATTTTCATCAAGTCAGCCGCACAGTTTATGGTAAGACATCAGCACTTACCTGTACATCTTACTGATGATGGAGATGATGTTGTTGATGAAGTTGGTATTGGTGGTAGTGATGATGGAGATGGTGATTATGATCCATTCCATTATCAAAAGATTTTCTTTTCCCAAATTCTTGAATTTTCCTCCATACTTATGTTTTTAAGCAGCAATTACAATACCTTACTTTTTACTCCTAAAATGATGAGACAAACTAAAAAATAAAGTAGATATTTCTACAAGCATCTCTTATACAGGCATTATTATTATTATTATTATTATTTATTTGGAAAAACAAAGAAAATCATTGAATACAAAACAAGAGTACATTTGGAAAAGAGTCACGTGGATGCCGGGCAAAGAAAAAGATTAACTAAATCTGTCATAGAAGAAGGCAATGCAACCATTGGTCTAAAATGATTAATAACAAATCATGAAGCTTGAGGCCAGATCAAGATCAATCTTTTAAGACTGAGAAACTTAATAATTTTATGATCTATACCTATAAATTAAACATTTATCTCTCAAGGCAACCAAGGCGCACATCAAACTCAACACCAAGAAGCTGTACCAGGCTGATGGCTATGCAGTCAAAGAACTCCTCAAGGTTACATCAGTACTGTACAATGCTGTGAGGACAAAGGTCGGAGGTCAAGACGGTGATGACGACGATGGAGCATCGGCCATGTCATTTGATATTTCATCAAAGGTATGTTAACCTCAGAAATTGACTCTAATTTGTGAGAAGGGTGAAATTTTACAATAGCAATTGCATTTATCTACAGTTCCTCAAAGAAATGTTAACTTAAAGGCATCGTTTAACAATGTTAAAACTGATGTGCATGGCCTTGTTATTAGTGTCTGTGATATGGTGTAATGTTAAAGCCCTAAAAGAATTGTGCTTCAAAATGATCATGAAGTGCCTCAAAAAAGTGAAAACCTTTCAGTGACCGGGTATACCATACTCATTTTTCACAATAGACTGTAATGTTATAAAATCCGTTAAAGGTATTACAAAGTTTTGGGAAATTTTGAAAAATGGGTGGAATGTGATTCTTTACAATTTTAATATATTTGGATGCCCCTGTGGATGTATTAAAAACACCAGAAATTTTAGCCCCTAAAACACTTCTGCTTTCGAGAAAAATTGAATATAAAGATTTACCGGTGCTTCCGGTAAATTTTGGTGAATTTCAAATAGCTCCTACGGCCGTACAATGGTAGCTGCGACCATGAAAATCTCAGAGTATATAGTTCTGGTATATAATTTACGAACGAGAATAGCTAATCAGTCAATTTTAGTAAATAAACATTGTTTTATAGCTTAATTAATATCTTGACCTTGAGTGGGAGCTATTCAACATAAAGTGTTTATTATTTACAATTTCATAACTTTAGAGTGGATTTCGACCGCGACAACGATCACTGAATCTTGTAGGATCGTATATGCTTCCAATATGTTCATTTGAACCAAATTCATGACCCTATACTTTGTATTACCTTTAAGAAAACAAATTTTGAAATTTTGATTTCCAATCATAAATATGTTGATAACAGGCCATCGGCTTGTAAAAGTCATGGGATTCCTGACTGACCTCAAGGTTTATAATTATGATTGCAGCATGAGCTAAATCCAGGATTTTGTTTCAGAATCTGAGACAGAGTTACCCAATCCCTTTAAATATAAAATATGTGAGAAAAATGCCTTCATTGTGAAGTCACACATCTCCATTTCAAAACACCCTGAAGAATAGCATATTTTGTTTTTTTAATCTGACCTGGGATCAGATGTTGTGTGAGAAAAGTGAGTTCAATAAATCTTAATGATACTCATTCTCAAACAGAAATAACATTTGAAAGCATACCTTAACTCATATCCTGCCATGAGACTGCTAGCGCGCTATTGTTATAGTGCTCTGTGCACGCGAGCGCGCTATCGATTGATTGCTACGTTCAAGCTAGCGAGCCACCGCTAGTCTGCTTTGTGCACGCTAGCACGCATATGTAATAACAGTTATTGTTCATGCCCATTGCACCGTGCTGAGTGCTTTTGCAGCGCTATTGAAAGTACCATCGCGTGCATCAGATTATTGGTTTTGGATTACGCGTCTTTGTATACAACAGTCAGATTGGATTTTCTTGAGTAATTCAGCGATTTATTTTTTGTAAAGATTTAAATAACACGCACTTAAACCAACCCTAAAATTAACTTGGCACACATGAGATTTGTGGCTGGCACATTAGGGATTAGCACTGTGGCATTGGGTGCATTGTATGGGTGGCAGCTTAAGAGTTAATTGAATTCTTATCATGTATTTCTAACTCAATCACAGATCCAAGATTTGAAAGCTTCAAGACAGCTCGCATCAGAGATCACATCAAAAGGTGCCAGTTTATATGATCTCCTAGGCAAAGAGGTTGAACTAAGAGTAAGTATTCTCTGTTTGAAAAATTGATAATGTCAAATTGTTACTATTTGGTAATCGTGGCAGGGGAAAAATGACCAAATGGAATCATTGATAAAAATGTATATAACTTGTTTAGATTCCACAAAGACTTTTAAAGACATGATTAACTAATTATTGTAAATCTTGATGTGCAATGTGCATTTGAATTCAGTGACTTAAGGATGCAGTTTGTTGGAAACCTCAATGTGTGCAAAATCAAATATATTTTTGGATGGAATCTGTACTTCAATCCTGTTGGTGGAACTGTACTTAAGGCAGAAATACTGCACAGAAAGTCATCAATGCGTGTTATAAAGATGTGTGGAAAAAATGATTATGAGCTGTTTGACTATCACTTATATTTCTTTATCCACTCAGGAAATCCGTACTATGGCCATCAACAAGCCACTAGAGATTAATGAGATTGAGAAAGGTCTGAGGAACAGTATCAAGGCTGTTGAGGTAAAAAGAACAATTCGTTTCTGTTTCTCAAATGAGTGGTAATGTCATCTTTCCATCTTGCAGAACATCTCATGTTATTTCCCTCCTAATTCTTCTCTGTTAACAATGATGATTATAATACTGAGTTGTGTTTACAAACTATGTCCTGGTGTTCCGTTCAGAGTGTTGTTATGGTTTGAAGGAAAGTTGCAAATATACAGCATATGTTATATAAAAATACATCATGTTGAACTACACCTGTTATGTTATAAAAGACAAATATTTTCAACTCATTTATACACACTATGTTAGCGCGATTGTTAAAGGTATTACAAAGTTTTGGGAAATTTCGAAAAATGGGTGGATAGTGAATCTTTACAATTTTGATATATTTGAATGCCCCTGTGGATGTATTAAAAGCACTAGAAATTTTAGCCCCTAAAACACTTCTGCTTTCGAGAAAAATTGAATATAAAGATTTACCGGTGCTCCCGGTAAATGTTATTAAATTTCAAATAGCTCCTACGGCCGTACAATGGTAGCTGCGACCATGGAAATCTCAGAATATGTAGTTGTGGTATATAATTACCGAACGGGAATAGCTAATCGGTCGATTTTAGTCAAGAAACATTGTTTTATAGCTTAATTAATATCTTGACCTTGAGAGGGAGCTATACAACATAAAGTGTTTATTATTAACAATTTCATAACTTTAGGGTCGATTTCGACCGCGACAACGATCAGTGAATATTGTAGGATCGCATATGCTTCCAATATGTTCATTTGAACCAAATTCACTACCCCATACCAAAACTTTGTATTACCTTTAATAGTACCCACTTCAGGTATCAAAAGAAAGTTGTTAACAGACAGTCATGTCAGCAGTACAGGGCCATGTATTATAAAGCCTTTTGATTGATCGTAAGATTGATATTGAGCGTAAGTACATGTATGTATTGATCAGACTTAAGATCAACCATAACTCTTTATAATACAAGGCCCAGTTTTAATAAGAAGAATCCAAAAATGTGCCAATCAAATTGGTGATGATGTTACAATTCTCTTTTCAAACTTTAAGGTATAGACCAGTTTTGGAAACGCCCCCCTCTCAAAAAATGAAATGGAAGCTCTTATTAATATGTGATGATACAAATTTTGCCGGGAAACCGCCTACTAATTGATATATTTGGTAAATTATTATATCTATCCGGACTGGATAGATATCGCGCACGTGTCGCCTAGTCCCATATACATCTGTCCGTGTACAGTGCTTGGAACTTTCAGGCCTTAAATTTCAGTATTTTTAGGGCAAGGCCACTTTTCTGTAGGGCACATTCCTATATTACAGCACAAATAGGAAGAATTGGAAAGAGCACAAAAAATCTCCAAGGCCAATGAGAGGGGCATTGAGGCCAATCAAAGGGCATCCACAGCCATGAACTTGGTGGCCTTGGATTAATTTAAGCCCTGAACTTTACCAAGACTGGGTCAAATTTCTTATCATTTTGATGATTCCAGAACCTTGCTGTACACACCAATAATTATATGCTAGATGATCGACCTTTTCTGATCGATTCCACAACATTTCTCTCACAATGCGATCGCATAACCAGAACTGGTCTTTACCTTTAATAAGAAGAATCCAAAAATATGCCAATCAAATTGGGTTGCTGCTGCCCAGATGATGTTACACTTCTCTTTTCTAACTTAAATACAACAATTTTCTTTTTTCTATCTCTACTCCAGCAAAATGTGAAGAAAACTCAGAAGATGCTGGAGAACGTTGCATCGGACGAGGCAAACCTTGAGGCTAAGATTGAGAAGAAGAGATCCGAGATGGAGAGGAACGAGAAGAGACTCTCGACATTGCAGTCTGTCAGACCAGCATTCATGGATGAATACGAGAAGCTAGAGGGCGATCTCCAAAAGCAATATGAGGTACTTCAAGTTTAAAAAAAAAGGTCTTGTTAAGGCTTGCTTAAATATGGCACGCTTAACCGCCACAAAAAACTTTGCATTTTGTTTAAAGTGACTCAGTAACATTGCCTCAGATTCTCAAACAAAATCATGATTTTAGCTCATGCTGCTATCATAATTATAACCCTTTAGATCTGTCAGGAATCCCATGACTTTTACAAGCCGATGGCCTGTTATCAAGATATTTATGATTGGAAATTGGAATTTCGTTTTTCGTTTTCCTAACGGTTTTTATAACACTATGTACAGTCTACTGGGGAAAATGAGTATGGTAAAACCAGTCACTCAAATATTTTAATTTTTGGAGGCACTTCATGATCATTTTGAAGCGCAATTTTTTTAGGGCTTCAATATTACATCATATTACAGACGCTAATAACAAGTAGGGTCATGCATCTCAGATTTAACATTGTTAAACGATGCCTTTAAACGTGTAATATGAATGGTAACTGCGTGCTACATAGGACCTGCGCTTATTCACTGATCTCTGTGTAAAATGATACAGAAATTTTAAGCGTTTTACACTCTACAACATCATGGACAAATTACGTCTGTCATTTTGCCGCATCATATCTGAACTAGCCTACATGTGAACAGTGCTTAATTATTTATTTTGTGTCAAAATCTACACATGTACACTAATATGTACGTGGTCACTTCTAGACTACCATTTAGTTTGGATCAGTCTTTGTTTTCCACCTTCATGTGATGTATCAAGAAAATGTCTTTTGCGTGAAAGCAATATAAACAGGGTATATTCATTTTGCTGTACTTGGTTATCAACATCTATGATAAAAAACAAGGACTTTTGCTAAATATTTAGTTTTCATATCACTTTTTATGAATTTCTATCCCTACATCAAAGACTTGGAACAACATCCCCTTTTCCGTAAGGGAAATTACCTGTCTTGCCACCTTCAAAAGATCCCTCAAAACTTACCTTTCCCCCAGTGATCTTTGTGATCAACTTCCTGTAAGAGTGAAGACAGTGAGACTGTAAATTTTTGTCCTCTTTTCATGTATTTGTATTTGTAAGCCCTATGGTACTTATTGTTTTGAGCGCTCCTAAATATTCTATATGTTATTATTATTACAGGTTTTCATTGAGAGGTACAGGAATCTGACGTACCTAGAGCACCAGCTTGATGAATACAGCAGAGCAGAACAAGACAGGTTTGAGGTAAGATCTCCTTGTCTTTCAGTCTGAATATTGAGTGCTTATGCTCTCAACAATTCTCAGCATGAACACTAGTTTAGAATCTGGCCGATTTAATTTTGATCTCCACTCCACCAACCCAATGCGACCTCCCCCTACTTACTTGCTGTCAGCTGAAGATGTCGTGATCCTTAAATTAGGATGCCCTGCTGGGCCATAGGGCTGGTGGGCATATGAGTTTGTTGATAACGCCATCTTCGGCAGCTTGAATCAAGTGTAGGGAATATAAAGAACCGGCCAGATTCTGGACTGCATGAACATCCACTTGGCGTTGATTGATGGAAAATATTGTCACTTTAGATATTTTTTTCGGTGACTGTCAATCATGAATAATTTTCTTAAATATTCAGTTTGCATCATTATGGCCAATTTGGGGTCAACATTTTATTTATTTTGTCTGATGTGACTAGACTAAACTTTTATGCAACTGAAATTAAAATTGATAGGAAGAACTGTGAACTTTAACAGAAGTCAATCCAGAGTTTTGAGAATGTAAATATCTGGCAGGTATGTAGTAATTAATCAAAGAAATTTTGTAATTTGGCGAAGAGCCATGAACACAATGAAACATACTGTAAGCAAAAAAAGTTTGAAAACAATAGATTCTTTCATAATAATAATAATAATAGCCTAATAGTCCACTCCAAATTTTATTAAACCGAAACGGAAATTCTTTTTGCCCAATTGATCGTGAGCCCGGCAACCAATGGATTTCCTTGAAAACTGTTGTGGTGTGACTGTGTTTGTTGGAGAGGGTAACAGTACAAGCAGCAGCATTTTGCAATTTTTGTAATTTGGCAAGCTGATTATGAAACTGTATTATGACTGTAACTCCTATCCTTTTACACAGAGATAATGCCTTCTGGCTCCAAACAGATGATTCATTTTTTTAATTGATTAGAGAGACATTGAAGTACTTTGTTATGATTATTATCCCAACCTGTCATTCCATCCACTCTATTGCAGGAGACGAAGAACTCCTTGAAACAGATGCAGAGCAGGCTATGACAGGCTTAAAACTGCAATATTAAAATGCAATAGTTTAAAAAAGATTATACAATATACACATATGACTGTAACTCATATCATTTTACACAGAGATAATGCCCTTCTGGCTCCAAACAGATGATTTATTTGTAAAGTGTTTAAAGACATTGAAATACGACGTTATGATTATTATGATCAAGTCCACACGGTCATGTATAGTACCCCCACGTCCGCACCCCGATGACTTAAGCTCACGCACGCCAGCTATTCCCCACTCCTGACGACGGATATTCAACCTGTTCGAAACGTCGAGCCACTCCCGGCGCTATAGTTCTCCTTAGAACTATAAGCTAAGAAAGATAACGAACAGTCTTTTTCAAGACTACACCAACAGTCCTTTTCAGGACTACACACCCTCAAGAAAGATTACCGAGAGTCCTTCAGGACTTCCCAATCCTCCCTCTCTCTCACATGGTGTAACCGCAAGCCTATTGTATATGTTATGATTATCATCCCAACCTGCCATTCCAACCACGTTGTTGCAGGAGACGGAGAACAGCTTGAAGCAGATGCAGAGCAGGTTACGACAGGAGGACGACCGGGTCAAGATGTCCGGTGAGGTCCTGGGTGATGAGGACATGACCGGGCTGGACGTCGTGGAAGACGCGGAGGAGAGCGAGAGCGAGGAGGAGGACGATGAGGAGGAAGATGAAGAGGAGACTAATCCAGCACAAAGGCCGAGAGGGAAGTTCAGACAAGGTAAGATTGTCCTGCAGATGTCATCTCACGTGTCACAAATGGACACAGTACTATGATTAATACCGTTTCTCTCTTTCTCTTTATGATGCTGAATGTATTATGTTTCTTGGACATATGTCTATACAGCTTTACAGCTGGTTTTCCTGATTAGCTTTTATAAGTTGAGGCGCATCGATGGCATGCCAGGAGTTGTTTTCCTCACATTTTAGATAGACTTTCACTAAAACCCTTTCCAATCGATTTGAATAAACATATCTGCTCATTTTAATCAGAGCCATCAAGGCACGATATTCTTTTTATTACAGTCCTCAATCTTGATATCATGTGATACAATCTTTGATCCTATCTTTTTCATAGCTCCTCAAGCGAAGAATCCTAGAGTATTTGGCAACATGGGTGCAGGACTCAGTGATGATGTAAGTATTTCTGTTATGGAAACATGCCTGTCAAAACTACTAGAACAATCTCAACAGACATTTATTTAAAACATTGTAAAAAATATTCTCAGATCAGTTTTTTACACAATTTGGCAGTTGAATCTTCATGTGATTTACATTTTAAGTGACAGTTATATTTTCGATGAATGATCAACTCTTCTTTGGTTGAGAATATTGTAGATCATTTGAAATCATGTGTAGCATCATCTGCAGAGGGCGCACGTGAGAATTACAGTAATATCAAAAGCAAAAAAGGTTTAGCTCTGTCATTATGTCAACTTGTAGAGGCAGTCTATCCCTATAGCAATCTTACAGTTGTAGTGAAGTGTGAATATTGATATCTATATTACTTTGCCAAATTATTGTTTTTAAAAAGAAAAGACTTTTCCTTACAGAGTTCACAGACTTGGGAAAAGGGCCACTTATTATGTTTTCCTTGACCAGTTTTGATGCACGTCGCGTACTGCATTTAACTTTCTGAGAAGATATAAAGACTGGTTGACAATGTTGTACTTGGCTATATATTATTCTTATACTTATGCTTGTGTCCATTCATCTCTTATTGCTTCTTCAGGAGAGTGGATCCTCGGGTGACGATGGTGACAGCATCAGCGTGGACGAAGACGATCTCCTGGACGACCAGGATGGTGACAGTGACGATCTCAAGGTCGATGGACCCCCGGGGAAACAACAAGACGAAGACAGCGATGATGACTTCTAGATTATTCTTTTTAATAGAACTCTTAACATGACTCGTTTCAAGATCAGGGCCCTGTTGCACTCAACTCACCATTGATGGTTACTTTGCTATTAATGATAACTACCATGGAAACCTGGATTTTGATTGGCTGTTGAGCCCTGTAACCATGGTAGGTGCTATTGATGGCAAAGTTACCATCAATGGTAAGTTTTTGTGCAACAGGCCCAGATTTATAAGATTTTGTGCTTTTGAAAGATCCTAGGCCTTTTTCATATTTGTGAAATTAGAGCAGGATGACTTATAATTTGAATGCTCTTACACGAATGTGCCGACATAGCTGCTCTTGCAAGAGATGGCCCCGTCTTACAAAGAATTTTTGATATCAATGGCAACTATGTAAATAAGAGATAGAAGACTGCAAACTTGTGATTGATTGGAGGACTTGCGATTGATTTGGATCAATCGTAACTCTTTGTAAAATGGGGCCCTACTCTAGTACTTGCTGTAGGTTGTCCAGGAACTCAGTACTGTTCTAAAAGCCCTCTTGTGTGTATCGAAACTCAACTAAAGTACACACAAACGTATGCTATGTGTGAAGGCATATGAGATGTCTCGGGGAGTTCCTCAGAGGTTTCCTGTAACTAGAGAGGTCATATTTTGGATTATGAATGGTATCCTACAAGCATCTTACACCAAGGTGTATCTTGTTGATTTCTTTTCTTTCAGGTCTCAAGTATGAAAGTACTATCCAAACCATAAGTAGCCATTTGTATGTGAAGGGAACATGAGGAAACCGATTTGAGATACTTCTACATTATCTCAGATAATGCAACGAGTTGAAAATTTAAAAAAAAATCCTATTTATTTTTGGTTCAGTGTTTCAGAAATCTTCCAATTTAAAATAAAATGTTTCCGTAAATGGGGTTTAAGAGGGTGAAAAGTAACTACTTTTGTTCAGCGAACACCTCAATGAAATGAATGGTTCTAGAGCTACTCAGACATGTCTGTCTCCTTTTAAACTTAAGTCGATCTTATTCTTTGTGAAACACCCCCCTGGAAAAGACAACTTTTAATCACACTTAACATCTTCACTATTTCTTTCTATTTAAATACATGAAAATACAGCTTTTTAGTAATCTCTAGGTTAATATCTTCATGACAATCTGTCTGAAAACATGCCTAAATTTAGATATTGACTGTTTTTCTCAATTCATTAAATGACATTTTTTAAGCTTATGAATTTAAAAAATCTGTAAAAGACTTGTTTAAAGGGAGTGCATGAAAAGGGATTTCCCCTTCTAACAAACTTCTCTTACAAGTTACAGAGCACTTTCACCTGACTTTTCTTTTATCATCTCAATCCCCTCAAACTACAGGCTGAAGAACAAGTATTGTTTGTATGATCAAGTTGTAAGCATATTTGAGATTAAAAATAACATTAAAGAGCAATTCGTATTTGTGAGTACTTCAAAATCGCATTCACTTTTGCCAAAAGCTTGGTTCCGTACAAGTGAAATGTCTCATTGAAAAAAGTCATGTTATGTACGATAACTAGGTACTGTTTTGTATTCCTTTGTGTGTATTCAACTGTCGATAGGCAAATATTATTTGTAAATATTAGATGAATAAAATATTGCAAAGTACTAAATAACCAGAAATTATTGTGCCGTAGTATTCTTTGAAAGGTGTCATAATATTTACCATAATCTTATATACTGTTTCTCTCTTCTTATTCTCATTATCTCATGCATTTTTTTTTTCATTTTCATATTCACTTGTGTTTTTCTTATCTTTTATGTTTTATCTATTTTCTCTGCTTGTATCCTATGTATTCCTGTTGTATCATTCCAGAAAATTGTTTATAATTGGTATGACAATTTAAAAAATAACAATTTTAGATGTGCATATAAAGCGACTTATCCTGCAGATTTTATAACCATTTTGATACACAAGAGCAATGGAGAACAAATGAAATACAAAAACACAGACAAGATTTGCAGATGTTAAAAATTTTAATGTTAGAAATCACACAGAGATTGCACTTTAAATTAGATTGTCATGCCACTAAAAACACATCTTCCATAGTGATGATACACTTTTTTTATAACACAATCTTTTATTCAGCTGTTGATGTCACTGTAGTACGTATTATGTAATTCCAAAAGCCTCTTCAAATTTTAGTTCAGAACTTCCAAAAGACAAAATACGAGTGCTCCTTGACACCTTTTTTTCCAAATGTTCTTAGCCTTTTGTAACTCTTCTATTCTATGGCCAATGTTTCCTCCATAAAAACAATTGGATTATCAGTTAACTTTTTTCTTTTGTTTTAATGATTGTTAAATAAGACAAATTCTTGTGGAAAACATTACACAGAAGATATTTCTCGGAAAAAAAAGTATACACATCATCACTTCGGCTCCACAGGTCATAGGAGCAATAGATAAAACAAATTCTTTGAAGTTTCAACAAAGTGTCACCCCCAATGTACAATCAGTCGTTTTCTTTACTGGCTTCCTGAGTTAGGTATTGAATTGAGTAGCATCATTTTTCATTGAGCATACTCTTAGTTATGCCTCACTGTTCCATTTTTGTACCAACAATTGGAGTCGGCCTCGAATATTTTATGAACACTCCGCTTTCCTTCAAGCTTAAATAGTCACATAATTATATTTTCGAAATTGGTTCCAGCATGTGCAGATTTAAAATGGACTTTATATGATAAAGAGACAGGAGCCAGGACAAGGGTAAAAGAGAAACGGGACAAAGAATAAAAGGAATACATAAAATATGTGATTGCTATGACCACGTTAAACACGTTAAACACGTAGATAATGGGATGTTTGTTCAGTTCCATGTTTCTTCCATTGGTGAACTTTTAGTTTGTTATGTGATCACCCTAATATGATTTTGATAGTAGCGTTTTGATATTACCCAGTAAAGAAATATAACAATATCATATCTAACAATGATAATATATACATGTATGACTATACCTCATCTCATAAGAAGTTTGGCAAATATATTATACAGTAGTAAAAATATATTAGAGTGCATTGAAGTGATGAAAACACAAACATATCAAGGTGACGAATAAGTTAAAATATATATTTACATTATATGATATGCTATTTTGGCAATGGTGCATTGCATACGTGATTGTACAAAATGCAGTAATAATATAAATTTTATCTTATAACGCAGAAGCGTATGATGTTTAAAAAAATGCTTGAACACCAAGTGATTTAAAACACAAACTTCTTCAACTTGCCATTATACTTCACAACATGTAGTGCAAATATTGATTTCATCAACGACGGGACGGATTAGAAACACTTTTTTTTGTTAACAACACATTCTAAAAGAAATGAATGCGACAATGACATATTTAAGTATTTGAGCACTGATTGCTGTCATCAAATTAATAACATACACTTATACAAAACACACTGAATGTAGAAAGAGGATAGACATTAACGTCTGCCTTCTTTTATCATTATAGCATAAAATAACTTTCTCTTTCTTTCGTTTACATTATTTAAACAATATTTAAAAATGTTATCAGCTAAAAGGCAAGTTGCTGTGTAATTTTCTTTTTACACGATTTACAACATTTTGATCATAGTTGAACGCTATCAATGCTGTCGAATATCTTTCGAATTAATGAAGAAGAAAAAAAAAAATCGAACAAATTTGATGGAAAGGCACTTAAAATATTCAGTCACAATATTCACATAATTATGTTGATCATTTGATGGGATTTGTTTGATTTTGTTTGTTTGTTTGTTTGTTTGTTTGCTTTTATTTCTGCGTTCAAAATAATACAATACATAATATAAAATGTGTTTACAAAGATAATATACAAAACAATTCATAAGATAAACAATATAGTCATGATACATAATGAATACAAAATAAGGAAGTGAGCTTAATTTTTTTTGTATAGATATATATCCATATATACGCATATATACCCACATATACATATATACATATACACAGCACATGCATACATACATACATACACATACACATATACACCTATAGATACTCTCACATATAATATAATATAATATAACACATATAATATATAATCTAATCAATGAACGCAGGAGACCGCCATCGTGAGCGGTAAGGCTTGAAATTGATGGCGGCCTCATAAAAAGATTCGTGACTGAAATTGATATTTACTGGTCAAGTGGGTGCATTGCAGGTGCAGGTGCTGGTGCTGTATGTAGCAGTTGAGTAAAATGAGGATATTGAATGACGAATGTGAATATTTATGTGAATATATTAATTTGGAGTATGGGATTCATACGATTGAATGATAGTTTTTTTTAGAGTGGCTTTCAAGGAGTATATGGTCGAACAAGATTTAATATTGTCTGAAAGATTATTCCAGATGTCTGGACCATGATGACGAATTGATTTAGAGGCAATTAACAGTCTTGGGTTTGTGAGATGAAAGTTTCCGGATATGCGAGTTGGGTAGGTATGGACAGAGCTATTGAACTTAAACATGTCATCAAAAGACGAAGGGAGCAGATTATTAATATACTTAAACATAATGATAGCTATTTGAATAGTATATAAGTCGGCAATTTTTAGTGCTTTTTGTTTAAAAAATAAAGGATCGGTGTGGGCCAAGTAATGCGATCCTGTACAAATGCGAATTGCTCTCTTTTGTAGTTAAAAATAGGAGACAGCTTTGTAGAACCACAACTAGCCCAAACAACGTTACAGTAGGTTATATATGGGAGTACTAACGAATTATACAATAAAAATAAAGTTTTATGAGGTAAAATAAATCTTAACTTGGAAATTATTCCAATACTTTTTGAGATACTTATTATGATATGTTGCAAACCTTCTCTTCTGAATCTTGTGACAAATAAGACATGAGCGCATTAGGCATGGTTTGTTGCAAATAAAATGATAAAATATTGTGTTATCTAAAAATAAGTTTAACAACTGGTTCTATAATAAATGCTATAAAGAAAATAATAATAATAATTTTGATATTAATGATTATTATAATAATAATAATAATAATGATAAAAATAATAATTATTATTATGATAATAATAATAATAATATTGATAATAACGATACTATTAATAATTAGATCAATTTATATAGCGCAGCTACTATAATATATAAATATACTCTACCGTGCTCTGATAAAAAAACGGGAATAATCAAACATATAAACACAATTCACATTCCGATTTGTTTCAAGGTGAGTAGATACCAGCGAATCAGACATTTGAAATGTCACTCAAATGACCAGGCGCGTACGCAGGATTTTTTCAAGGGGGGGGGGGGGGGTTTTAACATTTATAAATCGGTCCAAAAATTTCGCAACGACTCAGCCAGCCGCTGAATAAGCGGGGGGGGGGGGGGGGGGGGGGGGGGGGTAAGAGGACACATTTTTTTTTTTTTTTTTTGGTCCCAAAAAATCGCAACGACTCAGCCGACCGCTGAATAAGCGGGGGGGGGGGGGGGGGGGGGGGGGGGGGGGGGGGGGGGGGTAAGAGGACACTTTTTTTTTTTTTTTTGGTCTCGAAATTTGGAAATTTGACATTTTGACCCGTTGGGGGGGGGGGTAAGGTCACCTTTTTTAGGTCGGTCATGGGAATAACTTTTTTTTTTTTTTTTTTTTTTAAATTTAAAAACAAAAAAGAAAAACAAAAAAATCCAAAAGGGGGGGGGGGGGGGGGTTTTAGGGGGTTTTGGGGGGTGTTTACACACAAAAAATTAACAAAGGGGTGGGGTTTAACCCCCCAACCCCCCCCCCCCCCCCCCCCCCCCCCTGCGTACGCGCCTGCAAATGACTAAGAAAGAGATAATTATCCATAAAGCATTTCTGGCTTTGCTTGTGGACATTTCATTTCTTGCCGGGGCTTCCAGTGTACGCGTTCGACAGCGGCTCTAACAGCGTGGCCCTCCGAACACCCGCGATCGCACCACCGCTTTCTCCGCTCTGATGATGGAATGACCTTTCACTCTTGAACTCGAGCTGAAGAGGGGTCAAGGTCAAATTTTGAAGGTCAGTCTCGTTGCTGCATGAGACCCCTCGCTGTTTCATCCGCTGGGTCATCGGCAGGGTGGACGGGAACTCGACGGCTTTGGTGGACTGAAGTAGAAACAGAGATTACTGTTAGCTCACAACGACTATTGCACGTATATCATGAATATTAAAAGGAAGTATATCCATTTTCACTATTAATTCTTTATGAATCGTAAAGAGACCCTACAAAAATAAGTCCATCATCTCGATGAAAGAAATTACGATTCTTGTTAACAGTTACTGTGCTATCGGTTCATAACACATGCAACAAAATTAATGATGAGAAAAGTAGACCTAAACCTTCATGACTTGATATTAAAGAAATTTGTTTCATCCTATGACGAATGCGATGCTAATGCAATGAAAGATTGACATATTTCTCCATTCAAAGACCAGAGGGGTGTTTCACAAAGATTCTAAGTCGAACTTAACTCTAAGTTAAACTTAAAAGTTATGGAGAGCCATTTGTAGCCTTAAAATAAAATATATTCAAAAGTATTTTAGACTTTCCATAAATTCCACATCAAGAACATGAAATCTCCCATGATAATAGAAAATACGAATGATTTCAATCAACATTTTATGCCTTTTGAAATAACTTTTACAAAATATTTTCAAGGATGCTAATGGCTTTCCATAACTTTTAAGTCCAACTTAGAGATAAGTTCGACTTAGGATCTTTGTGAAACACCTCCCTGAGCATATTTATGTGACCAACACCTCCATAGTTTCAACAAATTCCGAATGATAGATACCTGCGTTGCCAGGGCTTGGAAAGGAGCGCATATCTTGCCGAACCTAGACACTCTGGATACATCGATGTCGCCAAACCTCTGGCGTCTCTCTGAACGACTATTGGTGATCCGCGCTAGACCCTCGTCAACGTGTCGACCCAACAGACTCTAAAAGAGAGTCAAGAAACAAAGAGATGATTCTTTGTTAATCTAATCAATCATTTAACTTACTGAAGGAAACATAAATAATATAGATTGGAAAGTCTCATTGACATAACTCTACCACATCCCTTCGCGATCGGTCCTTGCCTGAGCCCCGATGTTCCTTTTGCACCTTCGATATAGTTTAACCTGTGGTAACAAATATCGCATAATATTGTCATGATATTGTCAAATATCCTAAATTGAGATTAATATAATCAGTAACCATGATAATGATTTCTAATGATTGAATAACAATTGTTGAACGTTGGAGACTCTGACATATTAGGCATCTAAATTATACTGTGTCTCCTCATACGTACGAAAGCTTTTCAAGATATGGAGACAGACAAATACAAATCTCTCAAGGCGACTTTGGGGACAAGAAGATAAGCACCTGACAACGGAGCTTGTCTTCTTATTAATTTTTTTAAATTTTATTGTCTGGGTAAGATGCTTTCCGTTTACTTGTGTTTTTTCTAACAAGAATAAAGATCCGCAGTCTAGTCAACTTGTTTTTCTAATGCCATTGTGAAATAAAGCTTCTTACCGTATTTGATCTTGAGCTCAGTTTCATTTCCTCTAGGTTCCCTGTGTTGCTATGTCGGGCACTTGAGACACTCCTTGACCCCTGGCTTCCGGTTTCACGACCCACGTAGTCATCCATCCGATTCACTGTCCCCTTCCGACGCTTGATTGGTCCACTCTGACCCATACTGTCCTCTGATTGGACGGACTGGCCAGAATTTCTGACCATCACATCATTGTTCGATTTCTTCCTGGCACCAACCTTGCTTTCGTCATCCCCTGCACGATCAGCCTCTTCGGATAACGCACCTAGTGACTTGGATATTGGTGGGAGAGGGTTGTTCGTCTGAGATTGTGGTCCGGTTGGTACTGAACTATCAGAACTGCGGGTCACCCGACTTATCGAGGACAGGGTGCTCTGATCCCGCTGCGTCGCGAAGAACCCTGCTTTGGGTTCTGGTGCTGACGCAGAAACAAGTAATTTTGCAATAGCGGGCATGCTACCAATTTCCTTCTTGCCATTGCTAGGGCTGGTTCCAGAATTAAATTTGGATGACGCCTGCGGTTGGATCACTGGGGCTAGAATAGGACTGCTACTATGGCTAGCTGCATTCGCGTTTCCAACCAGTTTCGAATTCAAGTTCATATCGAGGAGAGAATGACCTCCGCTTTTTCGGCTGTTCTCCGAGCTGCTCGACTTTCCCGCTCTCCCGCCGCTTCCTGCGCTTGATCGTCTGCTCAGTGGGATGGGTTTGGATCCTGGTAGCATAGCAAGGTTTTCCCTGGTCAGTACGGTGTTGCCGGCGGTGTCTTCTGGTGGTAGGGTGATATCTTCCACCTTGACATCATCATCGTCAAAGACATCATCGTCCTCTTCATCTGATGATCCGGCTGTTAATCAATAGAACAAACCTTATTAATAAAGCTTTGCGGACATTAGATTTTAATATAAACGAAACACTAGTCTAGGCCCTCCTAGCCTACAATAAATGAGATGGATTAAAATATTTGAAAACCCCATGTAGGTCTATGTCTGCGCATCACATG
Organism: Strongylocentrotus droebachiensis; assembly: GCA_035222895.1. NCBI lineage: Eukaryota > Metazoa > Echinodermata > Echinoidea > Camarodonta > Strongylocentrotidae > Strongylocentrotus > Strongylocentrotus droebachiensis. Next base: position 601,865 of record JAVYIG010000036.1, on the reverse strand, counting down.
GACAAGAATATCTTCTATGTTTTATTTTTGAAAGAACTCATTAACTTAATGTAAGACCAAACTGGAAATAATCAGATATGTTTTTTGAGAAAAGTTACGATACTAACAAAACTGTGTAAGAGGACTGATTGGTTTTGGATCATCATAGTTAAAATAAAAATAAAAATGTATATGTACCTCCTTCGGACAAAGTATCTTTCTCCTCGGGCGGTGGCTCGTCATCTGTCCAGGGATCACTGTATGAGAAAAAGAAAGAAAAGAAATGAAAGTGTTCCAAATTCACGGTGAGCATAGTTACATTTTGGTGTGTACACTTTCTGATTCTGTTTAAAGTAGCAATGTATCCCAATGTGTCACAAAATGTTTAAAAAATAGTGTGAACTATGTGTTATTCTGTGTTTGTGACAAATGCTTTCTGTCGTTTTACTCCGGTCCACGATGTGGTAACACTGTGGGTCTTGGTATGGTCAGAGTATGCCACAGTGTATACCACACAGGGCAAACATTGTGTTCACACAGTATTTACATTAAGTGAAAAATACTGTGTGATGTCACACTGTGGATCTCACTGTGATCACAATTATACCACAGTGTACCAAACAATCTAAAGCTAATATAAAGATAGTGCTGTCATCGCTAAACTTCATAGAGGTGTTTTAGTAAACCCTTTTTTGTGTAGTCACACTGGGGATCAACTCGCGGTGATTCCAATGTATCACAGTGTGCCACACAATGTACAAGATTATTAGCACAGTTCTGTCGAAAAACCAACTACGAAAGTGTGTTGTCACTTGTGGTACTGTCACACTGTGTCACAAAGTGCCCCACTGAACTGTGTTTTTTGTATAGTCGAAGCCCATTCTGCAGACATGGATAATTGTGTTGGGATTCCAGCAGACAACGACCACGCTGCCTCTACAGATTTAACCATACTCACTTTGGGTGTTCATAAGTGTTGGGGTTCATCAAGTCCCAGTTCATAGTCTGGCCGAAGGTTCCTACGAAGTGACCCTCGATGGTCCACAGTCTTGCCGTGAAGTCAGTGGAGGCGGTCAGTATGAACTGACCACAGTTGTGGTTCATGTACTCCACACTGACCACAGTTGAGTCATGTGCCTTCCAGCTCTTGATCAGGGGTGGTCGGCTATTGTCCTCCTGTGAGTTTGATAGCAGGTAATAAGAGAAGAAAAACAAGTTTGTGAGCAGAGGCGATTCCCTGATTCAACTTAATTTCTAACTGTAAGATCTTGAGAATACCTTGTGGTATAGAGTAGTACACATATATAATCAAGGGCGGTGTGATACTCCCTATTTCTCTTTTCCTTCAATTTCGTTTTTTCAACCTATTCCGGCGCATTGATGACTTATTTAAGAGGGTGGGTGACTTCTGCTGCTCTTGTGGGCAAATCATGCCCATCGAAAATCTGATCTTTTGTTTTGTCGGCATACCTCGAAGTTTAAAAACCTCTTCTTTTTCGATTCTTTGGAAATTTTCGACAACATTATTTATAGGCAAACAGATTTATCCCTCCTTTGTCTTTCCAAAACGTTCTAGGGACGCTTCTGCATAATTATGATTAATATTTTAGAAATAAAAGTATCGAAAAACTTTTCAAAGAATAAACATAAAGGTAATAAAACTTACCACATTTGTAGCATAGATACAGTGGTTGGCAATGCCCCATATATAGACATGGCCCATGGTATCCCCGGTGATGAGCAATGAATTGTCAGCATTGGTACTCAGGGCCAGCACAGACTCCTCCTCTTTAGCAGAGTCACTCGAATAGAACGACCCTACAAATCAAAAGAAAAGATTTTAAATATATTCATCGTCGTTTATTTCAAACATTCATATTTATTAT